>NDGN011554178.1:18352-49362 GCA_002564285.1 Tympanoctomys barrerae | reverse complement strand
TGTGCCCCGGAGCAGGGCTTTCCTAATCGTCCATCGCCTTCCGCTGTCCCTCGGCATCCCCCGCAGCTGGTCTCCTGTGTCCTGCGCTAGGACAGGCCCTCCCCCTGGCTGGCCTCCATCTGGGAGGGCCGAGTGCAGGCTGCCGGTCCCTCGTCCCATCTCCTCCCTCGCTGTGTGCCCCGGAGCAGGGCTTTCCTAATCGTCCATCGCCTTCCGCTGTCCCTCGGCATCCCCCGGAGCTGGTCTCCTGTGTCCTGCGCTAGGACAGGCCCTCCCCCTGGCTGGCCTCTTGGCCTTACTGCTTGGTCTCCAGTCTTCTTCTTCATCAGTGCTGCACGTGGGCGGGATTTCTCCTTGGCAGGTGGAGCACATGCGTGGTGCTTGTGAGCTCTTTCCCATCCCTCCCCTGCCTCCCCTGTGCCTTTCATGTGTACAGGAAACCCATCTCGCCTTGTCTTGTTGTATATCCTTAAGGTTGTTCTCTATTTGTAGCGTGGGTTTCTTGTAAGAAAAGCTGGTGTTGAAGCTTGTGTGTGTGGTTGCTTTTGCCTGCCAGCGTGGCTCGAGGTGCAGCCGTTTGCCTACAGATGACTGAAGCCTACCCTTCTTCATGACACAGTAGTGCTCCGTCCTGCGTATGTCCACATTATCCATCTGTGGACATCCACTTCCGCTATTCAGCTCGTGCGTGCTGTGCCGCTCTGAACACGAGTGTGCAGGCACCACTGTACTGTGGCACTGTCAGGTCTGTCAGGGCTGTCCCTAAGGGGCCTGGCTGGCTCCCGTGGACCCTCGGCTTTAGCTTGCTGAGGAGTCTCCCTCTGCATCCCTCCAGCAGTTGTGCCCGTCCACATCCCCACCGCACTGCACAAGGGCTCCACTTTCGCCATTGTTTGAGGGTCTTTTTTTTAGTGTATTGGGTTGTTGCAGGGCCTCACTCTGCAGCCCGGACTCGGTGCTCCTCCCGCCTTCAGCCTCCCCAGCGCTGGGATTCCAGGCTGCGCCACCACGCCCAGACCTGGCCGGCTGTGGCTGGCTCAGCCCGCCCTGGGGGCTGGTGTGGCATGCGGTGCCGGGACAGAATGCGGTCCCCACGCTGTGCCTCAGCAGGCCGTTAGTCCAGACACTCCAGTCTGCTGTGCTGTCTCGCTGGCCCTCAAGTTGGTGGTGACGGCCATCGTTGGGGTGTGAGAGGGATCCCAGGGCCGCTTTACTTCGCACTTCTCGAATGACCACAGCTGCTGAACATGGCTTCATGTGCTTGTTTCCCATTTGTGCTTCTCTTGAGAGGAGTCTTCATTTCACTTGCTCATTTTTTTTTTTTGGGACCACCTCCCCAAATGCCTTCAGGGCACTTTTGGCTGGCTGGAGTGTTGTGGGGATCGAACTCCAGCAACCTGAGGCTGACAGCTTTGTGGAAGCAGCCACTGAAAGGACTGAGCTAGGGCCGGGCCCCCCACTTGCTCGTTTTTGGATTGGGTCTTTTATGGGGTAGGTTTTGAGATGCTCCGTATTCGTTCCCTGTCTGAGAGGAGCGGGCAGAAACCTTGCTCCGTTCTGCAGGGTCTGCAGGGTGTCTCTTCACTTCTCCGAGGTGTCCTTTGCCGAGCAGAAGCCTTTCTGTTTGGTGGGACTCTATTTGTTGGTTCTTGGTGTTGTCTCTCGTGCCATGGTGTTCTGTTCAGAAAGCCCTGTCTTGTGTCAGTATCTTCAAGAATTTTACCTATTTTATCTTCCAGCAGATTAAATATTTCTGTTTGAATGTTTAGATCTTTGATCCATTTCTATCTTGACTTAGTACGTGGTGAGATGTTCGAGTGTAGATTCCGTCTTCCGTGTGTGGGCAGCCAGTTTTCCCAGCACCGTCTATTAAAGAGACTGTTTTTCCTCCAGGGTGTGTTTTTGGCCACTTTGTCAAAAATCAGCCATGAATGTGCCTGTGGTTTTTTTGTTTTTGTGCTACCGGGGAGCGAACTTAGGACCTTGCCCTTGCCAGGCAGGTTCTTTGCCACTGAGCTGTATCCCCAGCGCCTGTGTTATTTTTGCGTCCTTGTTTTGTTCCATTGATTTATACCAGTACCATGCTGCTTTTATCACCGTAACTTTGAAGTACAAGTTGATATCCAGGGTCGTGAGGCCTCCTACTTTGTTCTTGTTGCCTCGGATTGCCTTTGCTATTCTGGGTCCCGTAGTTCCCTGTGCATTTAGGGCTGTTGTCCCGAGCTCTGTGAGGAGTGCTGTGGATGTTTTGATTAGGACTGGTTAAATCTGTGTGTAAGTTTTGACATGTGCCATTTTAACTATTGGTTCTGCTTCTCCAGGAGCAGCAGTTTCTGGGTTTGTTTGGTTTTTTTATTGTTGTTTTTTTGGGTTTTTTTGTATTTTTTAGGGAAGAGTCTACAGGGTGGTCAGGGTCTTATTACTAGATTGGACTCGTAGTGATCCACCTGCTTACAGCCTCCCAAGAGCTGCCACCACGCCCAGTCTCAACTGCCATCTCAGCGCGCCTGGGGCCTGCACGGCATGGCATGGCATGCCAGGGATTGAATCCCTGGCCCCTGCGCCTGTGCTTTATCTGCTGAGCTATTTGGTCGCCCCTTCTGTTCCATTTTCTGATGTTCTCATCAATCCCTTTCCTAAGTACTGTAGTTTTTAATTGTAGAGATTTCTCACTTCCTTGGTTACGTTAATTCCTAAGTATTTAATTTTCCTGGCTGCTAGTATGGATGATACTCTTCTCTTAATTTCTCAGCGAGTTCGTGACTGTTGTACGAGAAGGCTGATGCTTTTCTTGTACTGACTTTATACCCTGCGGCATGGCATGGCTGCAGTTGGTTATCCCGGGAGTCCTGGGAATTTGGTCCTTGTCCATGGCAGGCCTGCCTGGCTCCCCCCGCTCAGGCAGGGCTCTTCTCCAGCCAGGCCAGGATCCTGTGCAGTAGGCCGCGTAAGCTGCTGGTTGCCAGCCTCCTACCCGCTGTTAAAAGCTTCCCTTTGTGAGCAGAAAGTCCCTTTCCAGGTGACCAGAGGGCCTTTCCGTGTGCGCTGAGCTTTCTCTCTAGGGCTTTCAGAGTCCCTGCCCAGCCCCTGCGGCGTTGGCCTCAGTAGCAGCTGCTACTTCTCCCCATGTGTCCCTGTGGTGCGTGGGTCTCTTGTGTCCAGTGCCGCTCTGTCTGACAGTGGGCTGAGGTTTCCTGTCTTGGGCACATCAGTGGCCTGTGGTCTCCTGGCTTCGTGCAGGTTCCTCTGAGCACCCCCAGGGCTTGCTGGAATCCAGTTCTGGGCTTCTACCCCTGGCGCTGCCTGCCCCTGTGGGAGAGCGCAGCCCTGCCCTGCCCTGCCCACGGCAGGGACATCCCTGCACATGCAGCTCAGGGCTGCCAACTAGAGTCCCTGAGGTGCAGATTTGCAGTCAGTCCCAGAGTAGCCCCTCCTGCCGGGACTGCAGCGGCGGGGCACCAGGCTGTGTGCTGCGTTTCCAGAGCCAGCAGCACCGTGGCCCTCGCCCACAGGGCAGCCTCCTCAGCAGAGGCGCTGAGCTACCTTCTGTCACCCGAGGGGGTGATGCTAGCTTCCACCTGGTGTGCCTGTGTTGGGTGCATGCAGCCATGCCTCCCCAACCCCCGTCCTCCTGTGCCCGCGCCACCCCGACCCCCGTCCTCCTGTGCCCGCGTCACCCGGACCCCCGTCCTCCTGTGCCCGTGCCACCCCGACCCCCGTCCTCCTCTGTGCCCGCGCCACCCCGACCCCCGTCCTCCTGTGCCCGCGCCACCCTGACCCCCGTCCTCCTGTGCGCGCGCCACCCTGACCCCCGTCCTGTGCCTGCAGTGTCGAGTCCCTGGAGGCCCTGCCCACGCTGAGCCGCAACCCAAGCAGGAGCACTGACCGGGACTGGGAGACAGCATCGGCGGCGTCTTCCTTAGCTTCAGTGGCCGAGTACACAGGTGACGGCTCACCCCTCCCCAGCACTGTCAGGGCCCCTGGCCACATGCCTAGTGTGGCCCTCCAGGAGGTCTCGTGCTGCGCTTGGGTCTGAAGGTGCCGAGTGCCAACATGAGGCTCACAGGAGCCCCTCGCAAGCTGGCTGCTAGTGCCCGGGAGGCCACACACTTGAGGGCTGAGGCCTGGCGCTCTGCTCCCCCCACCTCCAGCCCTCCCTCGTGCCCCGGCCCCGCGGTCCTGTGTAGTAGGCCATGCCTGCAATCCCTGCTGCTTGGGAGGCTGGTATGGGCGGGTCACAAGGTCAAGGCAACTTAGCAAGACCCTGTCTTCCTCCACAGAGAGGAGTGGAGCGGCTGCGTGTCGGCAGCTTGTATTCGCTGCCAGCACCACCAAAACTAATCAGTGAAAATCATTTCCTAGGTTTGCCAGTGTACAGAAAGAAATGAAAACATGAGTAGCTAAGTCACTCATTAGATACTTCAGTCTTTTTACTATCTTTTTTTTTTTTGGACAGAGGGTCTCACCATGTAATTCAAGCTGGCCTTGAACTTATTTTGTAATCTAGGCTGGCCTCAAACTTATAGCTAGCCTCCTGCCTCAGCCTCCTGAGCGCTGGGATTACAGGTGTGGGCCATCACACCCAGCTGTTAGAATTTCGGCTGGCAGTGTTGTGGATTTGCAGTGGCCCTCAGTGCACACCCCGGGGGCCTGTGTGCCCAGATGGTGCCTGTGTCTTGGCCCTGGCGTGGCGTTGCCCTGTTTCTCGTGTGCGTCCCTGCTTCGGATGCCACCTCGTAAGCCTTGGCCCAACGTTCTCAGGTCCCAAGCTCTTCAAGGAGCCCAGCAGCAAGTCTAACAAGCCGATCATCCACAACGCCGTGTCGCACTGCTGCCTGGCCGGGAAAGTGAACGAACCGCACAAGCACTCGGTGCTGGAGGCAAGTGTCCCGTGTGCTGCCACCGCCACCACTGGCAGCCGAGCCAGGGGCCAGGCTGGGGCAGGGCTGTGTCTCTGTCATTGTAAATTGTCCTGGCCACAAGGGAGTGAGTAGATGGCAGTGTCCCAGGGATCAGCAGAGTTTCTGTGGTTGGGCTCCAGTGGGCACGGAAGAGTGGGACTTGAGCAAGCAGAACTCAGGAAGTGGCTGAACTTGGGACAGCCATGGCCTAGCATCAGCAGGCCAAAGCAAAAGACTGTCCAGGGTGGGACCCAGGGCGGAGATGGGGACAGAGTCTAGGCCGGTGCTAACGGGCCAGGCCTACATTCTGGGCACCTGGGTGGATAGGTAGAGGGCCTGAGACAAGGAGGGCTCCCCATTTCGAAGAAGCTGTGTGTGGAGGGGCAGAGGGGGGTAGGGTACATGCGCTGGGCATCTTGGATGTGAGCCAGTGCAGTGTGCTGTGGTGGGTCGTCCTTGTGCTGCCTGTCACCTCCATCTCTGCTGGGTGAGGGGCTAGCTGGGCAGAGCTGGGAAGAAGGCCAAGGAGGCAGCGTGGGGTGTGCTCACGCTGGCCCTGCCCCGGTCGCTTGTAGGCATTGCTTCAGAAGGCATCAGGTATGAGGACGGCTTCTGTGAGTGCTGGTGGAGCTGTGGGGTCCTGCTTTCTCTGCACAACCCTCAGTGTGTAGACAGCTGGGCCTGTGGGCCTGGCTGGCTCCTGTCACTTTACATTCACTAAGTAGAGATGGGCTGCTAACAGTTAGGGACAAGTAACCAGGCATCCAGTCAGACGGGTGTGGGGCTGCAGACGGAAAAAAGAACCAGAGGTAGAAGAGCATCCTCAGGCAGGCTGGTTTATGTGGTGGCAGAGCAGACGGAGACTAGTGGCCAGAGGCCATTGAGGTGAGAGGACATGTGGGCCAGGGTCTGTTCCTTGGAGTGAAGCTGTAGTGGGGATTAGGGCTATCGCTGCTGTGGGACAGAGCCTGTCGGGTGGGAGGGTAGAGCCTGCAGCAGTCCTGGGTTTATAGGCTGGAGGAGTGAGCTCTGCTATCTCCTGGGCCAAGGACACAGCCGACAGCTAGTGGTGGGAGGTAAGGGTGCCAGGGTACCTCCCTGCATTGGGGTGCACTGGCCTGGCAGCCAGGGAGCGAGCTCCTGAGGGTGAGTGCAGGTCAGGGGTGCCAGGAGGAGAGCCTGCCAGGCCACCCTAGCACACTGTGACCGTCACAGGCCAGGCTGCAGGAGCTTGCGGGTGAGGAGGCAGGCAGGCTCGGAGCCCTCGTGACTGTGGCTCAGTCCCTGAGGCAAACGCTGGACCTTACTTGCTGATTTACTATAGAAAGTAAACTGGGGTGTAGTTGTGAACCAACCACGGACATGTTCCTGTCTCAGAAACACAGCCCCTGTAGACTAGAAACGTCCCTTTAGCCCGTCGTGTCGCTCATTTACCCAGAGACAAAGTGATCTGTTGTGGCAGCACCACAGAGTAGGTCTCTCCCTGGTAGCTGCCGTGCCCAGGAGCACCCGGGTGCCTCGAGGGGTCTCTCCCTGGTAGCTGCAGTGCCCTGGAGCATCTGGGTGCCTCGAGGGGTCTCTCCCTGGTAGCTGCAGTGCCCTAGAGCACCCGGGTGCCTCGAGGGGTCTTTATCCCCTCTGTGCAGCCTCCTGCTCTGAGCCACTGTTTCTGTGAGCAGCCCCCTCCCTCGGCCCTCCGAGGGGCCACAGGGGCTCGTGCCAGCCAGGAGCTCCTCGACCTCTGGTCCGTGCTGCCAGCAGCTTCTGGACCTACCCCACGCAGCGCTGCCGGGAGCTAGGGTGGATGCCTGCCTGTTACCTGCCGGCCGAAACACACGTCTCTGTTGAAATCATTGTCTACTTAAGCAAATAAAGCAGTGTGTCTCTGAAATGCCTGGTGAGGTGACAGAGAGCTGGCCTTAGCCTGTCACAGCACCATGTGCCCTGGAGCCTCCGGAAGACTCTGCTGTCATTGGCACCGTCTTGGTGGTACTGGGACTAGCTTGAGGACCCTCAGTGCGGGCCATAGTGAGGGCTTTGGGGGAAGCTAAGTCACGTGGATGTGCTCCTGGGCCCGTGGGAGCTGACCTGCTGTCCAGAGCACTCGCGCGGGCTCTGCAGGGGGTGTGCACCACATGGTGTGTTCGCCACAGCTTCTGTTGTCATATGACCGTCGAGTTGCACCTCCCCCTACCCCAGGTCACTTGTTAGAGGCGCAAGCTCGCAGGTGGCATGTTCCAAGAGGTGCCACCAGGGTGCTGTCTCTGACTCAGTCTCTGGGTGTGCTGGTGCACAGGCCTGTGCTGGACCTGGCCTGCAGGAGCCCCAGGACACATGACCTTTGGGCTGGCGTCTGCCCCAGAGCAGTGTTTCTGAGGTTCCCGAGTGTTGTGGCGCCTGCTGCCAGACAGCATTGCAGGTTCCGTAGGCTGTGGGTCCCCAGTGTCCTCTGGCGGGGGTGTGGGTTATTTCTGCTCATAGACTGGTACAGACAGGCTGCCCTGGGCGCTGTAAGGCAGGTTTCTGCATGTGTCTGGTGTCCCTTGAGTACTTGTGGGTCCCACAGGGCCTGTCAGGGGCCCCTGTGGTGGCTGGCATGTGTGTTCTGCCAGCTCCAAGTGTGTCCTTGCTCCAGTCCCGATGACTGGCAGTGTGGCTCCTCTTCTTTTGGGGGTGGCATACAGCGCACACACGCTGCAGTGTTGGCCTGGCTTAGAGAAGCCCAGCGCCATCCGGTGCCCCACGGAAGCAGAGCCATAGTTCTCTGGCTGATGGAAAGTGGCTCCGCTACACATGAGCGCACCTGGCCGCTCCCCTGCCGTGGCGTCGTGCCCAAGGGGCTGTGGGAGCTGGGCCCTCAGACTCACAGTGACACGCTTCTCGTCTCCCCACCCAGGAGCTGGAGAAGTGCGACGCCAACCACTACATCATCCTGTTCCGCGACGCCGGCTGCCAGTTCCGGGCGCTGTACTGCTACTACCCCGACACGGAGGAGATCTACAAGCTCACCGGCACGGGGCCCAAGAGCATCACCAAGAAGATGATCGACAAGCTCTATAAGTACAGCTCGGACCGGAAGCAGTTCAATCTGATCCCCGCCAAGACCATGTCTGTCAGTGTGGACGCGCTCACCATCCACAACTACCTGTGGCAGCCCAAGCGGCCCACAGTGCCAAAGAAGACCCAGACACGCAAGTGACCGCGGCGCAGCGAGCCCGAGAGGACCCTCCAGTGAGACCCCTATTTATTATTTCCTCCATTTGGGTACGAAGTGTGCCGGTCACAGACCTTTTCTGAGCCTCTGGCAGCAAGTGAAGCCCAGTGGAGGTGTGGACACCGTGTCCGCCATGCTGCTGTGGCCCCCGCTGACCTCTGGCCCCAGGTGGGGACGCCCGTGAGCAGGGTCCCGGCTGCGTGTCTCCTCCCTGCAGCTCTCCAGGACAAGCTGCGCGAGACCCGCCTGCGCTCCGGCCTCCCCGCTCCTTTGCACATTGCCTGAGCCTCGCGCTGGCTGGCGAGGTCGCCCGGGGCTCGGGACACAGCACCCTTGGGTCGGGGTTTGAATGTCTTCATACAAGGAGTTCCTATGGGAGATCTTTTTCATTTGCGAAATTATATGATATTTATTGATTGTGTCTACTGCCAACCTTTATATCTAGTTCTAAGATTTCTGAAAAAGTCCTTGTTCTTGCTGCTCAGAAAAAGTTTACTGAAAACACCAGTTCACTAAAAGCCCGGAAGCAGGCCCTGTCTGTCTCTGCTAAGTAGCGTTTACACGCCCGGAGGGGCTGCCTCTGCCTGTGCAGCGAGGACCACGGGGCACTTGTGGCTGGTGCTGGCCAGCGCGGTGTCCCAGCGGGCACCTCAGGGGCCTGTGGCGGTCTGTTCACCTTAATAAAGACAGTTTGGTACTGGAGCCGTCACTGCGCATGCCTCCCGGCCGCCCACTGCCTCGAGGGCGCTGGGGCCTGTGGTCAGCAACCTAGAAGCAGCAGCAGTGTGCCCATCCCCAGCCGTTCCCGTGGGCTCTTCCCCTGTGCTCCCTGGGCGCCCGGTGCTCCTCTGAAGTGGACCCCAAACCTCTGGGCTTGCGTGCCACGGTAGCACCCGTGCCGCCGGCGGGCGGGCTGCGGAAGCGCCTGCGGCCTCCGGTTCATTTGCACACGCTGTTCTGGGAGTGTTACTTGAATCTGTCCTGAACTGCAGAGAACGTGGGTAATGGAGTCAGTCACTTGTGACAGTTCCGTCATCCTGCTAAGTGCAGCCCGCCGAGCGCTTGCAGGAGGCGGGGCTGTGCCTGTCCGGCCTGTCCTGCTGGAGGACGTGCCGCCTCAGCGCTGTGTCCCTGTGCCCGCACTGGCTGGCTGCGCCGTGCCACACCCACCCAGGCCGCGAGGCTCCATTCCTGCTGGTTGCACTGACGTCACCATGGCTACGCAGGCAGGAAGTCCCCTGGGACGTGTGGGCGCCAGGACGTGTGTGCCCTGAGTGTCGCCTGCCACTGCGGGAGCCTGAGGGGCTCGAGGCAGCCTGGTGCTGGGCCGCGTGCACACACAGCGCTCGTGGCTGTGTCCTGCTGCGTTTGGCGGCGGCGGCGGCCTCCGGAGCCCTTGCCACAGCAGCTGCGCCGGGCTTCTGTAGGCCTTGCTTCCTGTGGCTGTGGCGGGTGCCGGCCTGGCCTGGCCCCATGTATCTGGGCTGGGCAGTATCCAGACTGTGTCACCTGTGGCCCTCTGTGGCCTCGGGCCATGCTCCCTGCCCCAAGCCCCTTCCCCATTGTTGAGGTCCTGGGGATGAACCTCAGGCCTGGTGCATGCCAAGCAGGCGCTCCACCAGTGAGCTACACCCCAGCCCTTTTAAAATATTTTTATTTTGAGATAGGGTCTTGCTGAGTTGCCTGGCCTGGCCTCCGGCGTGGGGTCCTCCTGCCTCAGCCTCCTTGGTCGCCGGGCTCACAGGCATGCTCACCGCACCCCCACGGTGTGTCCCTCCGGCCTGTCCCTCACGGGGGCCTGAGGTGTGGTCTCCAGTCAGATTGCAAGCCCAAGCTCTGCTCTTCACTCAGGCGCTGCTGAGAAGTGATCCACACGCTAGTCACTTCAAGGTGATGATTTTATCCCTAAGATCTTAATTGTAATTTGGGGGAAAAGTATTTATTGGAATAAAATTTTCTGTTAAATAATTAACTTGGGTAACCTTTCACAGATTTGATTTATTTTGTGAAATGGGTTTGACCCGTGAGATGGGAGACTGGGTGCCTGAAGACCGGCTCACCTCCCTGTGGGCTCTGTCCACATGTGCCAACACGAGGGACGCCAGCCGCCCGGCAGTGCAGGGCCTGGGGCACACACCCCCAGCCGCCCTCCTGGGCACCAGGCAGCGCACGCCTCTTTGCTGTTGCTCTCGGGCTGGGCCGTGCCTGGAGGAAGACCTCGGGAGCAGAGCGGCCTGGATGAAGCCCCGGGGCCCTGCAGGTCTCCGTCCTTCCCGTCCCCGCGCCCGTGCTTTGGGAGGCAGTGCTGCACAGCGGGCACAGAGGCATGGGGTGGGGGTGATGCTCAGCAGGGTTGGGCTGCCAAGTTGCAGGTGCCACATGTGTCAGCAGGGCATCCTAAGATTCAGGGAGGCCAGCAGTGTGGAGGAAACCAGGTCTGTGGGGTGGAGAGGGTGGTTCTGGGCCTGTTGAGTGCAGTTCCGTGCTGGGGACAGGGTGCCGAGGTCTGGCAGAGTACGTCCAGGCCTGCCGTGCTTGCCAGGCCGCAGCGTTGAAGTTAACCAGGTCCCAGGAGACTGGGCTGTCCTTAGCCAGAGTGAGGTTGTCCATGGCTGGAGCATGGAGAGGAAGGTAGAGGCAGTGTGCCGCCCCCTTGTCCCAGAGGAGGAGCGGGCCTGCCTTCAGAGGTGCGGTGACAGCCTGGGTGCCTTGGAAACAGCATGGGGCTGAAGGTGTTGGGCTCCGAGGGGTGGCTTTCAGTCACAGTGACAAAGCGCTCATCTCCCATTTTTGAGAAATGACTTGGGTTTTGTCCTTTGGTCCAAGGTGGTCTCTTGGGTTTTGGTTGCAGGACAGCCCTGGCTATGGCGAGCTCAGGGCAACCTCACAGCACCCTCCAAATCCCCCGCCCAGCCTGTGTTCATCCCCAGAGCCCCCGTCTTTGCTTCTGCTTCTGTTAGCTTGGCTGAGTCCTGTAAGCCGCGCGCTGTGTTAGAGCCGAGCTATGGTAGCTTTGCTTCTGAGTTGTGTTACTGCCAGCGAATAGGGCGGGGTGCAGCTCAGTGGAGGCGTTTGCCTTCCGTGTGGGGCCTCAGGCTCAGCTCGCAGTGTGCAGTGAACAGAACAGACCCAGCGGGGCCCTGGACCCCAGCAAGGCGCAGCTGTGGGTCCCCAATGGCAGCACGGGTGTTGGGGTGGGGTATCTGCAACCCAGCGACACCCAGTGGGGGCACAGTCACTGGAGAGGAGCCAGCAGAGCCTGGGGCTGCAGGCCGCCGCCCTGGCCACCCCAGCCCTTCTCTAAAGCGAGTGCTACTTTGTTGTTTTCCTTGCCCTGAACTAGAGCAGAATCCACTGGATAAAAAACCCTGCTTCCCAGATCTGTAGGGTTTGTTTATCTTCACTTTTAGCAAATGACAGCAATCAGAAGGGGGAGCATCAGAAGTGTGTAGGTGAGCACACACGGCCAGCTCCCTGCCCCTCCCCACGCACTGGGAAGATGCGCCCAGCCACTCCTCTCCAGATGTCCGGGTGTGGCCAGTGCTTTGCAGCACACTGGGTGGGGGCTGAGGCCACGGGACAGGCGAGGATGAGGAGCCTCAAATGGGGACAGCAAGTTTGGTGGAAACCAAGACCTGTTCACTGCAAGGGCACTGCTGGTTGGCTGTGGCAGCCCAGGGCATGGTCCCAGCATTCCAGCGCTGTGGCAGGGGATTCTGAGCTGCAGCTGGGCCCAGACCACGCCTCAGGGCCACCGCTGGGCCACTGCACCTGCAGACTCAGAGGTCCAGGGCCACGCATAGCGACAAAACCACAAACCCACAGGAAGACAGTGTTGAGGAGTCGGGTCCACGCGCACTGGCGCTGCCCTGGGCAGCGTGTCCCTCGCAGCCCTCCAGAGCCCGAGCAGGCCTCGCAGCGCCAGACTGCTCGCAGCGCCAGATTGCTCGCGCCGTGGCTTAGCCATTCCTTTCCTGAGAGACAGGAGTTCACATGCACGTTAGCAGGAAGAGACACAATGGTGTTCTCCTGCTCCGCATTTAACATCCGGCAAGCACTGGTGGACGCCAAGGACACACCTGGCGCACTTCCAGCGAGGACACGTGCTGCAGACTGCCGAGCCCCGCGTAGCCGGCGCCAGCAGAGCCTGGGGCAGTCCTAGAATGGAGCCCCCCCCCCCGTGCGCTAAGGTGCTCGTTTTCAGAAGACAGCCTTCTCTAGGACTTCTAATGCAGCTTGTACACAATGTGCTAGCTTATTAACTCTACTTTTATCCAACTGGCAGCCTCCAACACAGCAGGCAGCCCGGGGCCGGCGTCCGGGCAGTTCCACAGCCCGACCTAGGAGGACAAGATACTGCAGAGTCTCATTTGTCCTTTTCAGACCCTACATAAGCCGCCAAGTAGGACAGAACACAGGGACCTGAGGGACGGTGTCATGGCCTCGCTGTAGCACCAGGGCCGGGGGACCTGGTGCAGGAGCCACAGGCACCGCAGGCATCTGCCTGTCCCTCCACCAAGTCACGTCATGTGAGTTCTGCCCATCAGAAATGGACAAAGTGCGCTGGGCGGGCACTGGCGAACGTCTTGCGAGTCCAGGTAGCTCAGTAAAGCACTCAGCACTGTCGTCTGTATATATGCCCAGCAATGAGGGTGAAAAGCCACGCAGGCCGCGGTCACAACAACGCAGGCCGTGTCACCCATATGTCCCCCACCTGTGCTGGACTCGCAGTGTCTTCTCGCAAGCGTGGGCTGGTATCACTCCTTGTGTTGCTTCTCAGGTGGCCTGACGAGCTCCATCTCATAAAGGTACTTTCAGAGGACATTTGTTGAGCTGGGGAGTTCGCTCGGCAGCGTAAGCACCTGCCTGGCAAGTGCCACATCCTGAGTTTGATCCCCAGTACAGGGGGAGAAAAAGAAAGAACTCAAAAGGTTTTCTGTTTGTTTGTTTGTTTTTGTTGTTTAACGGGCATTTCCAAGCTGTGGGATTTTCTGACTCCACTCTACTGTACGTCAGCAGCCTCTTTACATCTATCCACAGGCAGCCAGTTTTATTTAAAAGGCTGGGCATGTTGAGAGCAGCCTTTTCGTGTACCTGCAGGCCTTCTAAAAGCGGCCAGCCAGCCTTCCCAAAGGGCAGTGGGCATCTCCAGTTAGCCCGATGCGGACGTTTCTCTCTGGCGACCGCCCGTGGCCTGCTAGCCGCTCACCTTCCAGGGCGGGTAAGACCTTCACTTAGCTCTCTAGAGAGGTGTGGCCTCCTCCAGCACAGCCGAATCCGGCCAGGACCAGATCCAGGCAGTTCTTCAGCCCACAGTGGCTGAGCTTGCAGAGCCCCCTTCCTGGGTCCTTGGTATGATGGCCTAGCCCTTGTGGATCGGTGGGTTGGGGGGCTGCGTCTGCCATGGCCAGGCCAGCGGGGTTGGGGAGTTGGGCTGGAGACCCTGCAGCCTGAGTTCTGGCTCCAAGGCCACTGCTGCCACCAGGTCACCCACGTGGGGTGGGGATGCGGCTTCCTGTGCTCAGAGCCTGGGCCCAGCCAGCGGGTGGCCACAGCGAGGGACCCACGCACTGCGGGGCAGAGGCCAGCTGTCCTCGTGCCTCCCCATCCCCCACTGGAGCGGGCCGGCCTGCAGTTTCTTGCCCTGCTCTGCGGGAACCCCTCTAGTGCTTTTAACTGGCATTTCTGTTCGGCTTTTCCCCTCTCGTAGCGTTCTGCATGCTTTTCACCTGTTCTTTCTCTGATTTACTTGGCCTTTCCCTCTTACAATGTCTGTGACTCTCAGAGGGTCTGTCATTTAGAGGACCACCCTAGCTGTGTTTGTGTTCCTAACCTTTAGGAACCCTGGGCCCATCACGAGGTTAGGAAGGCACCTTGCCACCAGCCCTGGCTGCTTCCCTTTTGCCTGTGTCCAGCCCAGCATGGCACTGGCCTTTTCCCATGTGAGGCCGGGGTCACCTCTCTTCCCAGGGTGAGGTGCAGGGCCTCGAGCCAGCTCCTGGCTGCCCCACTCCCTGCTGGCAACAGGGAGCCGGGCGCCCCCAGCTCTGCTCGGACTTCATCCTCGGCTGCAGTCTCTGTGGGGTGACAGGGCAAGGCCTCATCTCAGGACGTGGCGCTGCAGGTGCAGGCAGGTTGCCCCAGACAACCGCTGAGCAAGCCGTGAGCCCAAGGCAGGCCCGGCCTCCATGGAGGTGTGCTCCTAGGCAGTGCGGGGCTTCTCTGTTACTGCTCTCACAGCATATTCTGATTGTCTGAGTTGGTGTGTGGGAACATACAGGCGGTCTTCTACCTGGCTGTCTTGCTGAACGCTTGTTACCTCGAACAGTGTGGGCTCGCTGACTCCAAACAGGAATGGCCCTGTCCCTTCCTCACAGTAACTGAGCCTCGTGTCGTCTCTGCCTTTGGTGCCTGGAAGGCCTCAGCCTGCCAAGCCCGCCGTCCCCTCGCACCCATCCCAGGGTGTACTGCCAAGGCCACGTGGCCCCATGTGTTGTGGTATTCCCTGGCAGGCTGCAGACAGGCCCCTGCCGCTCCGTGTGCTGCAGGTGGTGTCCACATCTTGAGGTGACCATGTGGCCCTCCCTTCCGTTAGTGTGGTGGGTTTGTCCACTGATTTTCCAGGGCTCAGGCTAACTTGATGCAGAGTGGGCAAGCTTGACTCTGTGTGTGTGTGTGTGTGTGTGTGTGTGTGTGTGTGTGTGTGTTTCTGGTTGGATTTGGGTGACAGCTTGCTAGTCTGTAAGCCTTGCGTTTTGTGATTTTTTTCCCGACGTGGCTCTTTGTAGATTTGCTGTCAGAGTTGCGGTGACAACACCAAATAATCTGCGATGTGCACCTGCCTTTTCTCCCCTTCAGAAGAGCGAGGGCATCTTGGAGGTCACAGCTTGTGCGGTGAGCAGCGGCCACTGTCTCGGAGGCCGGGGCACGCAGCAGGTGGTTCCCCTGAGGCCCCTCCTTGGCTGGCAGTGCTTGGCACGGTCCCGGCCTCCTGCTGGGAGGACACCGCTTGGACTGGATGAGGGCCTCGCCCATGACCGCATCTTAGCTGCCTTCCCTCTGGACACCTTGCGCCGCCCTGCCGTCAGCAGTGGTCACATACAGGAAGCCAGGGCTCCAGCAGACAAACGTAGGGACACAGGCAGCAGAGCAGGCGGCGCCCATGGCAGCATGCCTGGCTCTCTGCCACGCAGAGCTGACATTGCCCAGGAAGCCAACTGCATGGCTTCTCCTCCCCCATGCACCATGACCTCTGGACGGCACCAACATGCGTGTGTGACAGGCACAGTAACTGTGCGCTCCCACGAGTCTTCTGTTCAGGAAGCACCTTCCTACGCAGATTTCTAGGCAGGAAGGAGCCAGAAGCCAGGCCATGTCCCACTGTCGGAGGGCCACGGTCGGCCTGCCTCACCCCGCACGACCTGGTCACCAAGCGCTTCCTGTGCGCTCCATGTGCAGCTGGTCCCAAAGGGTGCGGTAGGTAGGTGTACTCCAGCGGGTGGCACCAGAGGGCTGGAGGACGTGACTGGGCTGGTGACGGCAGGTCTGTCTGTGCCTCATCTGCAAGTGGGGTTTGCTGTGCCCGGGCTGCCAGCTGGCTTACACCTGCTGAGACAGGCAGGACACCTGGTGGCACCAAGGGACAGTGCGTGTGTGCCATGTGTGAGGTTGCCTGAGGCAGATGGCAGGGACGGGCGACCCTGGGTTCATCCCAACCTGCTGGCACAGAGGCCAGAGGCTCCTGCGGGACGCCATCTGCACTGCAGCCTCATCTCCTTGGGATGCCCGGGGGTAGCAGGGCTCGCTGGGCTGAGAGTGGCCTGGAGAAGCGTGAGGGCCTGCTGTCAGGGGAGTCGTGGCTGTGTCCCAGCAGGCGACACCACTGTTGGTAAGCACAGTGCTGCCCTGCGCGTCACGGAGGAGGTGACCCTGGTCTCCAGGGCCCCGACATGGCTGCCGGCTCCTGTTCCTCTGCCTTGCTGCACGCACAGGGCAGTCCAGCAAGCCGGGCAGCAGGATGGCCAAGCGCACGTGCACGCTGCCCAAGAGGTCACTGTGCCTGCGGCAGCTCCTTGGGCCGGCAGCTGGGCCGGCACAGGCCACTGCCTGGAGCACATCCTCTAGTGCAGTGGCCGGGGGAGCCATGTGGGGGGATCCCCAAGGGAGGCTGTGGGCACCTCTGCTCACCTGCACGTCCCTGCACACACACCCCACTCGTTCACAGGAGCTGGTGGAGACCAACCAGCTTTAGCCCAAGCTGTCCAGGTTCTGGCAGTCATAGGCATGGGGAGACAAAAGCACAGGGCCCCGGGACTGTGGCATTGTGCGGAAGAGGGCAGTGGGAGGCGCGAGGCCCACAGCGCACTGCTGCTAGAGAAGGGAAGATCAGACATTCTCAGCCACTGCCCAGCAGGAGTAGGTCTTCCCGTGGCTTCTGGGAGGTGGCCGGAGCCGTGACCAACAGCCTGTCCCTTCACCCACAGCTGCAGCACCACAGCACTAGATCCGAGCCAACAGCTTTTGGGAAAGGCTTCCTACTAACATGGTATGCTTCCGAAGTCCTCCTGCCAGCTGTTTTAAGTCTAGCTTCTGGGCAGCAACAGCCCGGGCAGCCAGCTCGGGCAGCGGATATCTCAGGAGAGCTTTCAGGGTCAGCTGGCAGGCAAGGGGGCTGCCAGGACCCCGCTCCTTGGTGTCAGGGCCATGTGGGAACGGACCCAGGACACCCAGAGAGGCCCCTGGTGTCCCCCAGCCTGGATGTGGAGAGCGTGGAGGCCAAGGGCAGCACGAAGTTTTAGGTGTACGGGCAGCTTTTATTGGGCTGGTGACTGACGTCTCTCGGGACAGCTGCTCTCCTGACCAGCACAGGGGGCATCCCACGGCCTGTGTTCTGATGAGGCAGGGCACTCTGTCCTGGGCCTGGTGTCCTTGGCAGTTGAGGGCCCTGGCACACCCACCTGCAGGAGCCACACACACCCCACCAGGGACCAGGAGGATGCTGCTGTGCATAGCCATACCCTACAGCCAAGCCCAAAGCGGGAGATATCCCCTGGGTGCTGCCCAGGGGTAGCAGCCCTTCTAGACAGGTGGCTGCAGGGAGCTGGGGCATGGCGCAGGAAACGTGTCAGGGGACACCTAGTTCTCCCTGGCAAGGCAGGCTTGGCCTGCAGGTAATGGCCCTGCTGTCCCTGAGCTGCCTGCCCGAGCTCAGGAGCCCTTCCTTTCACCCTAGCATCTTGAAGAGGTAAGGTCCACAGCCCTGCCCGCAAATGGAGGGGTCCCCAACAGCTGTTGGCCCCAGAGGAGCTGTGCCCACCCCAGGTCTGTTCCAGGGTGCTTCCTGGACACGGGGTGCCCCAGCCAAGCTGCTGACCTGCCACACGGGACTTTGATGCCCACACTGTGGAAGGCCAGTGCTGACTGGTCTAGGTCAAGTGGGCACCACAGCAGGTGTTTTTAACCCTGCAGCAGGTGAGCCCAGGTGTCGTCCAGCCCTGGGCCAGAGCCCCCAGTATCTGGGCAGCTGCCCTGGACATGCAGCCTGCAACATGCAAGGGTTGTCAGGTGCTGGACGAGGGGCACCTCGGCCCGCGGCCTCTGCCCTGGAGGAGCCTGTGGAGGCTGCGGACAGCAGCCAGCATCTGGGGCTAATTGTGCTTCTCATGTCAGGTGTTAGAAACAAGGCTTTGCTTTAGAGGAGTGTAGGGCAGGCCAGGAACCTGCCGGGAAGTCTCCATCTTGTGACTTCTGTGCCGGCAGAGGGCGCCCTTGCGTGGCTCAGGGCTGTCCACAGACCTGCGCCCAAGCCCCGTAATAGCCTTGAGGGCACTGTCATGATGGGCGGCTCCTGGGTGGGTCGTGGGGCTCCCTGCACCAGGTCCCCAGGGTGCCCTTCCCTTCCCAGTCTCCTGTCCTCCAGGAGAACCCAGTTGTGGCCATGCAGGACAAAGGACTCAGTGTCGAGTCCCCACCTGTCCCCTCTTGGCCACCAACCCTTCCCCTTTGCTGGGTCCTGGTCACGAGTTGCGGTACAGCTGTGAAGAGACACGGGTCAAAAACAGTTTTGTAAAAACAGGTTAGAAAATGCTTCTCGCCAGCTTCCAGGGCGGTGTGGAGGGCCCTGCACCCACATCCCGGGAGCCACCAGGAGCAAGGGCCCATGCTGGAGCAGGTGGGGCTTCTCCCTCCAAGTCTTTGCCGTGGCCCGCAGAGGCCCAGGTCCGGGTCTCAGAGCTGTGTCTCATCGCGGGTCTCAGGGTTGCAGGATGACAGCTTGTGGCTGCAGCTGCTCTTGTGGCCCGGGGAGCTACTAGCCATGTGGGCCAGGGGGTCAGAGCGGATGAGGTACCTGCGAAGGACAGCAAGACCCTGGAGCCGCAGGACCCCTGCCCAGGCCGCCCTCAGGACCCATGCCACTCCCACGCCTGGCGAGATAGGGGGTGCGCTCACACAATGTCGTTGGGCTCCAGCCGTGTGTCAGGCGGGGGGTTGATGAGGACATAGGAGAGGGTGTTCTGCTGATCGTTCATCTCATCTGCAAAGGACAGCCACAGGACATCAGCACTTGGCCAGGCGTGAGGTTCTGGGAGCCTGGAGCCAGGGTGGAGATGCTCTTGCCTGCCCTACATCAGCGGGTCATGTGGTCGGACCCACACCCTGGAGCTCAGCTGGCCCAGGCCGCCCGCAGAGGGGCACTGCAGCAGGGTGGCCTGAGCAGGGGCAGGGGGCGTCCGTGCACGCAGCCGCGCACACCCCACGCGCCAGCTGACACAGCTCCGCTGCACACACCTACATAACCTTCACGTACGACCACCCGCCGAGTGTGCTGCGTGTGCACACACAGCTGCACTCACACAGCCAAGTGTGCTCTTGTGGCCCGGCCCACTCCATGCCCTTCCTGCTGCCCTGCAGCGCCCCATCCCTGGACAGCCACCCCACTCCAGGCTCAACCTTTGTCTGGACCTGTCCCAAGCAGCCCCCAGCCCAGAGCACTCACTGAGCTCATGGATCTGAGAGCAGGACCCGGGGCCAGGGCTGCCCACCCTGGACACAGCCCCACATGCGGGTTGGCCCTAGTGCCACCCGGAGGGCGAGGATGGCATTGGGCCTAGGCATCTGCACTTGGGCAGGTGCCCCTGCCAAACCCAGGGACAGAAATGTGGCCTGTGTGCTGGCCGTGGTCCTGAGCCCACCGGCCTCAGTTTACCCACATGCTATCCAAAGGAATTCCGGACTCCCAGGAAGACAAAACTGCTCCAAGGCAGGACATCTCCCAACCTTGCCACTTTGCCCTTGCATATCCTCACAGGAGAACCTGCTGGCCCTGCCACCCAGGAGGGCCCGGGAGGGCTGCGCGGGGCTTGAGAGACACCTTGAGTCCATCAGGGATGCAGCTTTCACGCTGAGGTCAGCTGCCATGGAGAGACCTGGGCCGGCCGGCGGGCTAGGCCAGCGCCCCTACCCTTGGCTGGGTGGGCGGGCCTGACCACCCTGCCCCTTGTAACACGGAGCTCTTCTGTCCTACGTGTATGGCCAGCAATTCCCCCACCCACCCTCTGCGGGCCCCAAGAGGGGCTGTGGGCCCCAGAACCCCACGCCCCATGGATGCGGGTGTCTCACCAGCCCCATACCTAGGCCACAGCCCCCAGCTGTATGCCGTGCCACGGCGGGCCCAGCACAGCCACTGCAAATGGGAGCGGGCCGAGCTGGGCCTGGCTGGCTGCTTACTGGGGCACTGGGTGGGTCTGGTACATGCACTGACCACTGGGCTGGCCAGCTGGTTGTGCTGTCCTGAGTGGCCATTCCCGTGCACACGTGGGGCTCAGTTCTTAGCAATGGTGACAGACACCCACTGAACCCCTGTGCCAGACCCTTGCCCAGCACAGCAGACCCCTCCCACCTCTTTGAGCTCCACCTTCCGGGGTGATGTCCTGCTCATTGTGCCAGCGATCTCCCCCAGCCAGAGCCTCCCCTGCCCAGGCCAAGCTTTCTGTGGTCCCTTCTGCACCCTGTGGGCCTGGCTGAGGCCACCCTGGGGTGCCCCTCCAGCAGGACTCTGCCCTGCTTTCCATCCTGGCCCAGGCACCCCCAGCTGTCTGCTTAGGGAGTTCTGTACAGCTCCTGCCGCAGCCCCCAGTGCCAATCCCCAGCCAGCATACAGGTGGCACTCAGGAAGTGCCACTTGCAGGCACACGCGAGCCTAGTGACCCTCAAGGTCTGGAGCTGCCCACCCTCCAGGGACCCGTGGGGATGCAGGACAGCCAGGCACGGGGCAGCATCCAGTTCATGGGAGCCACCAGCCCTGGCCGAGCCCCAGCGCCCAGCTCTTCCATGAACCAAGCCAGCGGCGAGGAGGGGCAAGTGGGGAGCAGATGCCGAGGCCTCGCCCCTGGGCAACTTAGCCATCCCAGCATCCAGGCCTCGCGGGAGCTAATGCCTGCCTCCCCGCCCTGGGAGGCCCCAGCACCCTTGGGTGGCTAGGCGCCCAGGCCTGCACTCTGCCTTGAGCTCCGAGGCCTCGGGTGGGCACCTAGGGAGGAGTGTGTATAGGTCAGACTCGACCCAGCCAAATGAAAATTCCTGCTCCTGAAGCCCCAGCAGAGGTTGGGGGAGTGGGCCCCACCTCCGTCTGGCTCCAGGAGCCCTCAAGCCCACGCACATCGGGGCCATCCCAACCCAGGCTTCCAGCGGTGCTTCAGAGTGGAGCGTGGATCTCTCCCAGGCTGGCCGCAGAGCTTGCAGGGGCCTGCATGGCACCTGCCCGCCAGGCTCAGGCAGAGGTCAGCCTCACCCTCTGCAGTGGGATGGACAGCCTTGGGCTGGCAGGCTCGTGCCACTCGCCAGCCACCCCGGGCCAGCACAAGCACCGACAACCCCGTGGAGGGTGAAGTCCAGCCAGGGGCCAAGCACACCCAGGCCCTGCCTGACAGGAAGAGGCCCGGCCCTCTCTCTCCTGCCACTGCCTGGCCTGCTGAGGTAGCAACTGGCTGGCATGTCCCCTGAGCAGTCTGCGTCCACCAGGGCAGAATTACCTTGCAAATATCCCAGGTTTACCCGATTCATGACATCACTGGCTGTTAAATTTGCTACGTCCTCTAAGAACACGCAGGAGAGGCACAGACAGAAACAGAGAGAGAGAGAGTCAGCAAGCCTCGGGGCGGGCGGGGGCAGGCAGCAGGGGCCAGCCACGCAGGAGGCATCACAGCCATGGTGACAGTGGTGGCAAGAGCCACCTCAGAAAGCCAACAGAAAGCGGACTGGCTGTGGGCTCTTGTGGGTGTGCAAGCATCTCGGGGGCCTGAGGGGTGTGGAGCAGGCACTGGCGCTGGCCTCTCCACCTGCCCACACCCACCGTGGGCTGTGAGAAGAGGACCCACTCCCAGCCCTGGTGGCCACGTTCTGAAAACGGACAGGGACAATGAGGGACACTTCGGGTCACCACTCAGAGGAGCTGCTGCCACCCTACACCCAGCACGCCAGGCCTGGTGGGGGCGGGGGGGCGGGGACCCAGCCACTCCTTCCTCTTGGAGGGCTCAGGGCCCGGCCCACATGGTAGACACGAGCAGCAGCAGCCTAAGCCATAGCTGGGCTTGACATGGAGCCCGAGGGAGGCTGGGCCAGAGGGTGGAAGTGGGTGGCAGTGGCACAGGCCAGGGTGGGGCCAGGCCCCTCAGTCCCCAGCTGCAAAGGCAGCAGCTCCACGGGACATAGAGGGGCCAGGCTTCTGCCAGCTGAGCACTTGGTCCGGCAGGCACCTCCCAAGCAGGGCCCAAGAGTTGAGTCAGCCACAGGGGCGCTGCGAGATCCCACGGCAGCAGAGATGCTGCGAGGCCCCAGAAAGGTCAGAGGGCAGAGGGGGCATCCCAGTGCAGCTGTCCCTGTCCCCATGGCAGAGACCCCTCCACCATGGCTCTGAGATGGCGCAGATTTTGGACTTGGCCCTCCCCTAGCCTCGGGCCCAACCACACCTCACTCTCCAGATGGGGACACCGCGGTAGGCCCACAGTGGCGAGAGAGTAGGTCATGGACCCACGCTGCCCGCCCACCCCTCGTCCCTCCACCAAGCCATGTGGAAGGCGCCTGTGCAGGGCCGGGGTGCTCACCATAGCCGATGGTGGGCAGCCCCAGGTGCTTCATGCGGTTCTTGACTAGTTCGGAGAGCTCCTGGCGCTCAGAGCGCCGGCACAGACTGAGCCGCTGCTGGCCGGCCCACTCGGCTGTGGGTGCCTTCCCCGAGGGCCTGGAGCCCTTACGGCTCAGCTTCCGGACCCACTGTAGGCTTTTTCGCCGCAGCAGAGGGTGCTGGGCTGGGTCGCTGCTGCCAGTGTGGCGGCCATGGGCACTGCCCCCGCCGGACCCAGCCCGTGCACCCCAGGGTCCCCTGGCCTCTCGCGTGTCCTCGCACTCTTCCATGTTCACCAACACCTGAGACTGGGTGGGCAGAGGCCATGGGCAGGGTCGGGGGGCAGGGAGGCCAGGCCTGCATCTCTGTGGGTCTAGCTTTCCCCAGGATTGAACCTCCATTTGCAGATAGGGAGCCAGATCTTATAGTTGCAGCTTTAGGGCGTGGTTCTATGGGCACCCAGTGCTAGGTGAAACGTGGGTACCCCTCTGGGCAGTACCTCAAAGTGCCCAGGGCTGCTAGGCCAGACCGTGGACACACATGCTGGTGGCCTGAGGTGGCCAGCTATACATACTGAGACTCATCCAGCCTCAGTTTCCCCACCAGTACAGATGGAAAACGGCCAGGGGGCCTGGATCCTGGGCGTCTCATGGCCAGTGCATCCCGGACAGGACGTCCACCCTAGGCCTGGGGTGCTCTGGGCAGAATCAGGGTGCTCACCTGGGCTCGGAGGTCCTGGGGCTGCGGAGGAAACAGGGCCGGTCTGGGCCTGGGGTGCAGCTGCTGCCCCGCCCCGTTCCCCAGCGCTGGGGCCCCAGCGGTGCCGGGCTCTGCCCTCCCCTGGATTGGAGGACCCCGTGCATTCCCGCGCAGTCCTACCGGCCGCCACCCGCTGCCCACCTCAGAGGAGAAGACATGGCACTCGGTCCTGTAGATGCCAATTGGGATCTCAGCGCTGGAGGAGCAGAGCTTCTGGAAGAGGCGGCCGTAGGTGCGGATCCACAGGTCGTCCTCCGTGACCTTCATCTGCAGAGGCGGGCCCTGAGCCTGTGCCTCCGGGACGAGCCGCGCCCCGCCCCGCCCTGCGCCGCCCCCCACACTCACGGCACAGAGGTAGCCAGAGCCGGGCGTGGTGTCGAGGCCCAGCAGCAGGCGGGTGATGGTGATCATGTAGTCCTTCACGAAGGACTGCAGCACGTGGGAGGGAGCCGTGACGGCCTGCCCTGAGCCTCTCCTGCTAGTGAGCGCGGCAGGGCGGCCCCAGGCCCGCAGCCAGCTCGAGCTCTAGCGGATGCACGGGCAAAGGACGACGGAGGCGCGGAACCCAAACCCTAAGCCCAGCCCGAACCCGGCGGAGCAGCCCGACTGACCTGGTAGAGCAGCGTGTCGAGCATGCTGATACTGAACACGCGGCCGGCGGCGAACGGCAGGCGGAACATGAAGGCCAGATTGGAGCCGTTCTCACGCTCGCGCTGCGGGAGAGGGGCCTCAGACGCCGGCGCCCACCACGTGGAGCACCTACGCACGCACGCACTCACGCGAACACGCCCCGGGGGCTGCACACCCCAGGGGAGGAAAGATTCGGGACCGAGGGGGCACCACTCCCTGCCTGTGCCCCTGCAGTTGGCACCCCGAGGTTCGCTTCATGGGGCAGGGAGGCTGGGGGGCCTCACATACCAGGCCAGGCTTACACCGCACCGGACTCCAACCCCAGATTCTTAACCCAGCAGTTTCATCTGGACCCGCACCTTGTGCATGCACTGAGGATGTGGGGCAGGGACAGGAGGGGGGCCGGCAGGCACCTACCACCCCCTTCCCACGCTGTGCCCAGGACCCTCCTGGGGCTGCCAAGAAGAAGTCACAAACTTAGTGGCTTAAAACAAGTCACCTCCCCAGGCTGACGTCCAGGTCAGGGGCCTTGCTCTCTACACAGGAGCAGGCAGCCCCACAGCCACTTCCGGGCACCTCAGTCCTCCCAGCCGGGGCAGTCCCTTCCGTCTGTGCCTCCTTTTCCCAAAAGCCACAGTGACGTGACCACGCCCGTATGGCCAGCCCTGCTCCTCTCCCATGCATGGACTCTTCTGCCACAGAAGGGGACATCCCAGACTCGGAGATGGGCTTGGGATGGCTTCCTGGCCATTCTTTGTCCAGCTGTGGCCACATGGGGTGGCTCAGAAGCACATGGCTTCCAGGGACGCAGCCAGGCACCCAGTGAGACCTCCTTTCAGCCGCAGGTGGCATCAAGTGTGGCTCAGGGTGTGAGGAGACTTGCTGGGCAAAACGGCACATTGACCTTGTGCTTGAGGAGACCCCAGATTAGCATGGCCGGTGATGAAGGGGACAGTGAAACTCTCATCCTTAGAGACCATTGCCTCCGTGGACCTGCCCCTCTCGGAGCCATCCTGCTTCCAGCCAGGGCTGCACCTCTCCTGCCCGAAATCCACATAGCTGTTCTCAGAGTGCGGCTGCAAGGGGGGTGAGGTGGACAGACCCAAGCGATGCTGCCCCAAGGCTGCTAGTGCTGGGGCCGGACGCTCGCCTGCCCTGGCCAGCTCCGCGGTGTCCCAGCCGTGTGTCCACACTCGTGCACACCCTTCTTGCCACGGCACACTCATCTCAGGGCAGGGACTGGTTTCCACTCTGCCTTCCACGTCAGCTTCGAGGCAAATCCAGGACATCACGTGGACTTGGGTGCTTGGCGGCAGCAGCCACTGTTCGTCCCCTAGGAAACCTGCTCCGCGTGTCTCCTGGTCGGATGCAGCTGCAGGAGCTCAGGGTGATGTCTTTTTTGAAACTTACTTCAGCTTTTCAGTATTGCTTTGTGTCATGGAATATGCATTACCTTAAGTGTGCTTTTATGTTCAACTAAGTCACACGGGTCTCAAGCTGCCAGGTGCTTTGTATGCCATATCTGGAAACCCAAGGAGCCTGGGGACCCCAAGCCCAGAAGATGAGGGCCCTGCCCCCCAGCAGGCCTGGCACCTACCAGGGACAGCATGACCGCAGACCCTGCCACCCCATCCTGAGCCAATTCCTGAGTGCCGGCAACCCCTGAGGGACCACCCTCACATCAGAGCCCCCTGATGAGCCCAGGACATCCACTGTCAGGAGGTGCTGGAGCAGGTGGGTGGCACTCGGCTGCCCAGCCTTGCTGGAGGTGGTGACAGCTGGTGGTGTCCATGGGGAAGGCGGCCCAGCTGTGCCAGGCTGCTGCATGTCTGCCAGCCTCCCTATCCAGGCCACTTGAGCCAGGCGTATTGTGGGCAGATGGTGCTGTCCTAGGGTGGCCTAGACACTGTTCCCATGTACACTGAGGCAGAATCGGTCTTCAGAGTGGCCTCCTTAGCCCAGTGAAGCCTCAGGTATGGCTAAGGAGGCAGAGCTGCCCCATGTGACCTCCTTGTGGGACATGAAGTCTGCCCAGATCTGGGGGGACAGGACTCCCACCGGCACCTCCTGTACCTGGAGTGCAACAGCAGCAGCGCTGAGGTCCCGAAGGTCCGGGGTCCAGCTGTGTGGAACCCGCACTCAGGTGGGCAGTCCTAGAAGGTCCTCCCCAGCAGCCACATGGGCCATGGCACCGCGGTGCCCAGCCTGGTGCCCACAGGCCCACGACGTGCGGAGAGCTCGGCGGCTCCTGCCACGCCTGCCCCAGTGTCCTGCAGCAACTTGCCAGGTCCAGGTATCTGGCTGCCCTCACACTCACCAGCCCCTGGTAGGCAGGTGGCACTGCCACTGGCCTAGGCAGGAGGCACCAGGGCACCCTGGCAGGGACTGCGCACTGGAGAGGCCCACGCTTCCAGTGGGCCCTGTGCCTACTGTGTCCTCAGCCCCGGTGGCCCTGTCCTGGCTCCACAGGTGACCCCAGCTGCTGCTCTGCAGCACAGAGCCCTCAAGTGACAAAGGGGGAGCCGAGCAGGGCAGCTCTGCTGTGCCCGGACCGTGGGCCACTGGGCCTGGCTCTCCTCTGTCCCCAGGAGGATGGTGCATGGCCAGGGGATGTGCTGGCAGCACCTCTGTGGGGCCCCATGCGGACCAAAGGCCAGCAAGACAGCGGCCTCAGCTCCTGGGGGTCAGGAGGGCCCTGTGTGCCCGGTGCCCCCGCCCCACACCAGAGCCCTGTGCCAGGGCCACTCACCTTCTCCAGCTTGGAGAGTGCCAGCGAGTAGCTGTCCTTGGCGCGGAACTGCATGAAGCGCATGTTGGAGGGGTGCGTGAGCTCCGTGGTGATGCTGAGGCTGGGGAAGAGCCTGCGAGGGGCCAGCCCTGGGCGTGAGTAGGGCACGCTAGGCTGGGGCCCCCGGATCCCAGGTGGGGTCTCCGGCCCGACTGCGGCCCTCACCGGAACATGGTCTGCACGTTTACGATGGTTTTGGCGTCAGCCATGTAGTCCTCCTCGGCACTCATGGTACTCTCCTTGTCCACCACCACCAGGTTGTCAGCATAGATGATGCCGCACTGCAACAGGCTGTCCAGGCTGCGGGCGGGAGGAGCCGTGGCCGCCACCCCCGCCTTGCCCTTGCCCACCAGGGCGAGCGCAGGGCACGGCGCATGCGGGGTGCACGGCTCCTGTGGTC
The DNA here is from genome assembly GCA_002564285.1 of Tympanoctomys barrerae. NCBI lineage: Eukaryota > Metazoa > Chordata > Mammalia > Rodentia > Octodontidae > Tympanoctomys > Tympanoctomys barrerae. The sequence continues at coordinate 22,548 of NDGN011554178.1, read as the reverse complement.
CTGGCCTTACTTGTCCACTGAGCCCTCCATGTAGTAGACCATAGGGAAGCAGCAGATGGCCTCCAGGAAGTGGTGGTCAGGCCTGTGGGGACAGCAGGCTGGGGGTGGCGCCGAGTCTGCATCTGCCCTCCCCACGCCCCAGAGCAGCAGGCGACCCAGGGGAGGCAGCGCCCCAAAGGGCCCCCAGGGCCAGCAGCCAGACCGGACCCTGGGAGCCCACCACCAGGGGAACCAGGAGGAGCAGCCAGGCAGCCGGGCTGTGGGGATGCAGGACCTGGGGGGAGGCCCACACAGCTGCCGAGGTGCAGCAGCGCCACCTGTTGTCCAGCAGCAGCACGATGGGGTTGAGCTCCTTGCGGGGCCTGTAGTAGGCCCGCAGCGGCACGATGAAGTTGTACAGCCCGTTGCCAGCTGTCTCTGCCGACACGATGATGAGCTTGTTCTTGAACCCGTAGGCCTTGGCATCCTCATAGCTATTGTGCTTGCAGCCCTGGGGGCAGAGCCAGCGCTGCCACAGAGCTCGGCTTCACCTACCTGCAGCCTGGGCCCCCCACTTGGGAGGCTGAGGCAGGAGGGTCACCTTGAATTTGAAGCCACCCTGGGCTCCACAGTGAGTCCGAGGCCAGCCTGGACGACATAGTGAGACCACGTCTCAAAATCAAAAACAAAAACCTAAAAGCAAAAAATAACCACAAAAACCAAGACCACAGGGAAAGCCCCTGGGTGGCTCTGGTGGGAAGGTGCTGCCACAGGGGACCACGAGGCCACTGAGACCATCTGCCATGGACTGAAGCAGACTAGATGTCAGGCCACAGCCTTCACTGGGACCACAGAGTAGTCCTCGCCCTCGGAGACAGCTCAGTAGAATAAGTGCTTGCCTGGCAAGTGCAAGGTCCTGAGTTCAATCCCCAAAGGGTGGGCGTAGCCCTCGGCACAGCCCCGCCTCACCTTGTCCAGGCGCAGGCAGCAGAACGGGGCCTTCACGGGCAGGAGGTGGCACAGGGTGGGGGAGCTGCCGATGTAGGGCGAGTTGGGTGGGTAACCCTTCACGTACCTGCCCGGAGACAAGACAGACAGGCTCTCGTACCAACTGCAGGCCGCCCGAGCCCCTCACCTAGGAAGGCACTCCGAGCCAAGCCACGTGGAGCCAGGACTTGGAGGCGCAGTCCTTGCTCCTGGATCAGAAAAGGCTGCAAGGCCAAGGCTGGGGACTCGGCCCCCAGAGGGGCCCTGGGGTGGCTCAGGCCAAGAGGGCTGCACAAGGGGCCCTCACTCGTCTTTCAGCAAGTGTCCAGGCCTCTTGGCCCAACAGTGCCAGTTCACACCATGCACACCCTCCATGCCAGGCCCTGCCAAATTCCTAAGGGACGCAGCCTTAGGGGCCTACCTGCCCTGCCCTCAGTGTTGCAACCCTGGCCACTGGCCCCATGGTCACAGCCACCCAGGGAGTAGTGGGCACACAGCAGCGGGCCGCATGTGGAGGCCTGGCTGGGCCTCTGCTGAGTGCGCAGGAAGTGGCCACTCAGGGTGGGCCGTGGCCCTGTGCCTGGACATGGGCTCCCGGGGTCACTGCGGGTGACCCCGAGGACACCTGGAGCCAGGCAGGCTGTGCCCTGCGATGCTAAGGGGTGGGCGAGCCTGCCTGCCCGCCCCCACCGCACACGCACTCCACCGTGGAGAGGCCCTCATCCTCAGAGGGTGTCGCCTCGTCCTCTGACTGGTCACTCAGCAGGTCGCAGGGCAGCAGTGCTGAGCTGTCCGCCAGCTCCAGGACGGGTGCGATGCTGGGGCGCCGGCTGCCCGAGCCGTTCTCCGTGGGCAGCGTCAGCTTGCTGCCCCCGCTGCCCTGCGTGGGCCGGCACTCGGTGTGCTGCAGGTCCATGGCCACAGTCCCTGGGGGGGCAGGAGCAAGGCCAGGCCGTCCCCACCCGCTGCTCGCCTCTCGCGGGCGGTGTGGGTCCTGGCCCAGCAGCAGGGGCCACCAGGACTCCTGGGTCCCGCTGACACCCGCCTGCACCCAGCTCACCCATGGAAGCAATGATGCTCTGCACTGGCAGCCGCGAGGGCCCCTGGGACAGTGCCTGGCCGCGCTGCTTCTGCCTCTCCTCCTGCTTGAAGATGAAGGCCGAGTTCTCCTCCTTGGTGATGTTGATGTAGAAGCAGGTGTCCGAGGCAGCCAGGATGTGCCGCGGGCCCGGGTTCAGCAGGATGCTCTTGTTGTCCTCGAGCTTCAACCCAATGAGGCACACGCCATACCTGGGCACACAGGGCAGCCGCGTAGCTCCTGGGCACCGGCGCCCAGCCATGTGGAATCCCATGAGCCCTGTGGGCCCCGGGGCTGCGCCGCTCCTGCCCCGCCCTCCACAGCACCTGCCCCAGCCCCTGGATCCCCAGCTGGGCTTCCGTCACCCCAGGCCACACGTACTTCTTGTGGGCATGGAAGGCCGCGTAGGTGAAACTCTTGCCCTCATACTCGCGGAAGAACTTGCTGTCGCCCATGCGGATGTGGTAGACCTCGTTGCCCGAGCAGCGCCCGTACATGCGCTGCCACTGCTCCGGGGACTCCTGTCCTTCCCTGCCAGTAGTGTGGGGCGAAGGGACTGTCACTGTGGGTCCTGCCCGGCCGCTCCCCTGCCCGCGCCCGCACCTGTCCTCTGGAGGCTCCACAGAGGTGGCGGCCATGCCCAGGGCCCTGCCTTGTCTCCGGGGATGGCGGGGGGTGAGGGACACTCACTGGCCACGGGATGTGTGCACCAGCAGGGTGATGAGCGTGGAGGTGGCCGGGCAGACGCAGTTCAGGGCCAGCATGGCGTACTTGCACTCCTCCTCACACACCACGTGGTCTAGGACAGAGGTCAGGGCCACCACCGTGCCCGCTCCCCAGGCAGCGTGCGTGCTGAGCCCTGTCCGGCCCGTCCACTCTGGGCCTCCTGGGGGATCTGGCCCCGGCCGCATCCAGCCTTCAGGTGCCCCTGTGTGTCCCTGCTGGTTCCCAGCTCTGCCCGAGCTCCGAGATGCCCCCCATGCCTGTCCTGGCCCTGCGCACCTGACCCCCAGGTGCAAGCACAGCCGCCTGGCACACTGCCGCGCCTGTGCTCAGCCCTGGCCCCAGGCTCCGTGGCCCCAGCTGCGGTGCAGATGAAGGGTGTGTGTCCCCGTGGCCCCGCCCTCCGCCTGCCTGGGCCCAGGCGCACCTGCGAACTTAACGTGGAACTTGTTCTCAGGCTTGAGGATCTGCACGTACAAGGGGCAGTTGGGGGCGAAGTCCTTCACGGCCCAGGCCCGCAGGATGGTCTGGTGGTCCTGCGGGAGGCGGCTGTGTCAGTGCTGGGCTGCGCAGGCCTCGCGGACCCAGTGCTGCCTCCGCGGCCTCACTCACCGCGGCCGTGCGGTCCACCTCGTTCCGGCTGCTGAGGATAAAGCAGGCTTCCCCGTTGTCCATCCTGCAGGGCAGCGGCTACTCACAGTGGACTGCAGGAGCGGAGGCGAGGGCAGCGTGGCCTCCTCCTCCCTGCCTCTCTGGGCACGTTCGGGTGGCGAGGCTGCCAGCACACCTCAGGGCGTAGCTCAGCACAGAGCGAGGCGTGAGGGCTGCGTGGAGCACTCGTGCCCTCCGGCTGGGCCCGGCTCCTTCGCTCTCGGCCTCCAGCCATCAGGGGCTGGGCTGGGGGCTGGGGCAGGCTGAGACCCTGCCTCGCGGTATGCCAACCCCCAGGCCCTGGCATAGTGGATCCCACTGGGGACGCTGTCCACCTCCAGACCCCGCCCCGGGTCCTCCCCTGCCTGGCCAAGTGCAGTGACCACCACTGTCCTCCAGCCAGCCAGCCCCACTGCAGCCCATGTGGCCCCAGTGCCTTGCTGACAGCTGGACACCTGCTGCCCCAAGCCATGCACAGGTAGTGCAGGGCTCCACGGAGCACGGATAAGGCCAAGAGTGGCTTGTCCAGTGGGGCCTGCCAGTGGGGGACCCTGGCGGTGTGCCGGCTGGCTGCCTGTGGCCCCACACAAGCCTTGCCATGCGAGGGGCAGGGATATTCCTGGAGTAGAAGCCCGTGCTTCAGGGGCTTTGGGGAGTCCAGGAAGTGTGCCGCACATTCTGGAAAGTTCCGTGCAGCACGCCCTCGCCTGTCACCTGAGTCACTCTGTCAATACCTCTAAGGTGAGATCTGTCCCCACCAACTCTTGCAGCCGGCTTC
>NDGN011554178.1:0-18339 GCA_002564285.1 Tympanoctomys barrerae | reverse complement strand
GGGGCGCTCCCTGGGCAGCCCTGCTGGTGACCCCGCTATCCGAGCCATCTCAGCCGGCCTGCACTTACTTGGCCCGCATGAGGTCTTGGTCCTTGAGAGCGGAGCCCTGCAGGTAGATGACCCGCTGGGACCACAGGGGGATCTGCAGGACCCTGCGCACCTGGATGTCCATCTCGGTGGGGCACAGGATGACCACGTAGTAGTCCTGTCGGTGGGGTGCCGGTCAGGGCACCTCGGCCCTGCCAGCTCCACCCCAGCGCAGCCTTCCCAGGCAGGCAACGGGCCTGGGCGCCTGCCTCACCTGCAAGCGGGGGTGGGCGTAGAACTCGTTCAGAAAGTCCATGAGGAGGTCGATCTTGAGGGAGCTGACGCACAAGACCACGTGCTTCTCCGTCTGCGCCCGGTGGCGGCTGTAGTTGCCCCCTGACTTCTGCCGTTCCATCCAGAGGAAGACGAGCTCCTCGAACTGCAGGGGGCGAGGGGTGAGCGCAGCGCAGGAGGGTGGTGGCTCTGGCACTGACCCAGATGCCTCGAGGGTGCTTGGCCAGCCAGGGGTCACAGGCACAGGGACAAGTGTCCTGCCCGGACAGGACCAGGTGGGATCCATGGTGGGTGGAGCAGATGGGCGTCCACCACTGGCACATGGCCACAGAGACACAGTGGGTCCAGACCTCGGCCTCGGACGCCAAGGCACGAGTGGGCACCAGGCAGCCCCAAGACCCTGCTTTCACTTGAGCGCTAGGTTTGCCTGGGCTCACTGGCTGCTAGTATAAGCCCCTGGGGAGGGCAGAAAGGAGGGTGGGAGGCTCCTGGGAAGCCAAGTGTCGGGCTACTGACCTACAGGTGGGGCCCACAAGGGCGCTGGCCCCACCAGGCCCAATGCCTGCATCTGAGGGTGATAGACATGACCTTTTCACTCAGTGGCGCTGAGCCCACCCACAGGTACAGCCCATCCCACTCCCGAATGGACAGTGTGATGGCCCCTTTGAGGGGCGTACAGGTGACCACGGCCACAGCTCCCACGGAAGGACTTGCAGCCACCTCTATGTGCTGTGGTCGTGGGCCCACCAGGCACCTCCCTGACCAGTGATGAAAGCATGTGGTTGGTCCTAACAGCCAGGCCTCTGGGGGAGGGAGGGTAGGGCCTGCCCTCAGCAGCCCGGGCCATGTCCCCGCCTCACGGGTGGCATGGTTCTGAGCTTCTGCCTCCTCAAATGTCCATAAAATGTGGAAGTATGCCTGCCTCTGGGTGTCAGAGAAGAGTAAATGAGTTAAAGAGGGGGTTCAGCACTGACCCCTAAGACTCCCAGCTGCCCAGAGCCTCAGATATTGGCGTGAGGTCATCAGGAAGTAGGGCACCAGGAACGAGTGGCTGTGGGGGACCTCCCTGCTCAAAGCGCCCGCCAGCCTGACGCTGAGGCCCACAGCTTGTTCCCAAGCCTGAAGGAAGTTCCCAGCAGACACCAGAAGGGCGCCCCTGAGCTCGGGGAGCACAGCGGGATGACAGGCCCCAGCCCTTGGTGTCCCTGATGAGGCCCCGGGGGAGACCGGAAGTGCCCCCATGCTGAGGCCGGCCACTCATGGGAAGTCCTGGCCACTGGCAGCCCTGTGTGGGACAGCTCGTGGCCCCTGCTTGTCTGAACACCCAGTCTGGCCCTGGGAAACCAGTAGGACGCTACCTGGCTCTCCCTGTGGCTTCTAGGGCTGAGGCGCCCACCTCTGCTGTGAGCAGCCATGTCCCAAAGGGCATGCGGGGAATGTGGGGGCCACAGCCAGGCAGAGGCCCTGCCCCGGATGCAGACCGGCCACAGCAGCCCCGCCCGTGGAGGCCCCAGGTGTGGCCAGTGTTACTGGAAAACCGTCAGCCCCAGAGCTCACAGCCACATCCCTCTCTTCTGCGTTTACCTCAAGAGGGCTCAGATGTGAGGGTGATGTGGCTCATAGATGAAGATGGGGGCAGGGACATTGGGACAAATGGGTCATGGCCTAGGCCTAGGCACAGAAGGGGGGCACAGAGAGCAGGGTCTACACAGCTGATTTAGGTTTTCACTAAATGGGAACAAATCAGTCCTGGTTCAACCTAGATGCCACACACACAGCTACAGACATGGCCTGCAGCGCATCCTCATTTGGGTGGGGGGTGGCCAGAGCCCCAGGGAGGGCAGCCAGCTGGAGACGCGGCACTTGGGCTCCAGGAATGGCTTAGTTGAGTGTCCAGAGCCTCTGGAAAGCAGGGACCTTCACAACGGACAATGGCTTCACTGAGGAGGTGTTGGTGGACAGAGGCCAGGGCAGAGCCCCAGACCCCAGGAGCCACCGTCTCTTAGAGCCCCTGGGCCACAAGCTTGGGACGAATGGCCCTCCGAGCCATGGAGGGCCAGGCTGCACTTAAGCCCCTGGGGTGGGGCTGTGTCAGTGGCCCTGTGATCCTCAGACATGGGGGTGGCCCAAAGCAGGACATCACGGCCATCTGGGGAGAGGGAGAGGGAGAGCTCGAACATACAAGGACAAGAAAGGAAACCTCACTCCTCAGGGACAGGGTCGTCACCTGCAGAAAAAGCCCCCATCCAGCAGAGCTTGCCACATACCCTCCTGGCACCAGCCACCCTAGAGGACACCCAGGGGCATGCAGCGTTTCCCTGCCACCTATTCCCTGGGTCCTGCGGATAGTAGGATTCCCGCAAGCCCCAGAGTGCGACAGGTGGGGCCGCAGGGATCCCGGTTGGGGAGGGAGAGTTGGACAGGGCTGTCCCACCACGCTGGAGTCCATTCTGCGAGGCTGACGCCCTTTCAGGAGGAAATGGGGAACCCTAGCTCAGGACAGTCTGCTCAGACCAGACAGGAAACAGAGGGCGAGGGCGGGGCGCTGGCTGCAGTGGCTCCCCTGTGTCTGTGGAGGGCCCAGGGCGCAGGCCAGCAGTTCCCTGCAGAAGGTGCGAAGAAGGACTGGGAGAAGCGGAGGCGAGGGAGGGGGCGGGCGGCCGTGAAAGCGGCGGCCTTGCGGGCATCAGACGGCAAGGGATGCAGAAGGTGGCCAACGCCGCGGCTGCCTCAGCCCGGCTGGGGGTGGACTCCAGCTGGCCAAGGGCCCCAGGCCCAGCTCAGGCAGGAGACCCTGTGGCACAGCGTCTGCCTGGCTCTGGCCAGGGCACATGGGGTGGATGGAGGGGGAGCTGCTCTGGGAAGCTGAGGGGCAGCAGCCGCCCTCCTGGTGCCCAGGATCCCTGAAAGCTGCTGCCCCTTTCACAGGTCACTGAGCTGTGGGCGGGGGCGAGGTAGCTGCCCCCACCAGGCCTGTGCTCTGCCCCTCTCGTGCAGGGGTCACCCGGCACGGAGGGACCCTGTGTTCCCAGGGGCAAGGCTGAGCTCCCCTCCCCTGCACCCCAGCACCAGCAGCCACATGGCGAAGCTGACTCAGAGTTGCGGGGCCGTGCTGAGCACGCTGCCCAGCTGGCAGCCACCCCGCCTGTCCCCACGACTGCCACTGCCCACCACCGCTCCGTGAGACCAACCTGCAGTGGAAGCACCACGAGGGCCACGCAGATCATGATGACCACCAGTAGCTGTGATGGCCAGATCTTGGGAGTGACGTCGCCGTAGCCCACCGTGGAGAAGGTGACGATGCAGAAGTAGAAGGAGGTGAGCAGGTCCAGGTTCTCGCCAGCGCGCTCCAGGTGCTGGATGCCACAGGTCCTGGGGGCGGGCACTGTGAGGGGCAGGGCCCGCTGCCCTCTGCCCATGTGCAGCCCTGACGCTGGGTCTGAGTCCAGCCTGAGGCCCGCTCCAGGCCCCCTACCCCACGAGGGCTCTGCCTGCCCTTGCAGGCTCCCTGGCCCACTGCGCCCGCCCTCCAGGCTCTCACCCTGTGAAGACCAGGCAGAGCAGGGTGCAGAACAGGATGAGGACCTGGTTGAACATGGCCGACTGCGTCCGCAGGATGGCGCGGTGGAAGTCGTTCTATGGGAAACACCATGTGTCATCTGGGGACAGCACCGCGACTGGCCCAGCACGTAGCAGGGAGGGGATGCAGGGAGCAGGTGGCTGGGTGCCACCTCCCCCAGCGAGAACCTCGGCATCCTCCCGGGACCCCCTTCCCGGCCTGTGCCTGGCCAGGGGCTATGGCCCCAGCATCTCACTGCACAGCCAGGCTGTCCTGGGCTGGGCTGGAGACGGGGGCTGCCATTCCCAGGGGCGGACCAGGCTCTTCGGGGCCTGGGGGAGACCTGGGGCCCGGCTCTCTCGTCCCTGGCACCTGCGGCCTGGCCACCCGGGGTCCTGGCTTCTCTCCTACCCCCTCCCAACCCTTTCCCTCCTGGGCAGGAGGTCAGAGTGCCGGGCTGCCTGCAGCCCGGGGACAGGGACATGGCTTACGATCATGTTTTCCAGCGCATGCTTGGCCAGCCAGCAGTTGAGGAACACAGGGATGAACAGGTTCCTCAGCGGCGACCAGAAGACCTGAAGGAGAGAGGGGTCAGGCGGGGCAGGAGCGCAGCACGGCGGCGGCTGGCAGCTTACCCACCGTGATGATGAAGGGCAGCGTGTTGATCATCTCCAGGACGAAGGACACACGGAAGATCTGCTCCCAGATGTTGCCCTGGGGGTCAGGGGGTTCAGAGCCCGTGGGAGAGGGCACGGGACGGGGCACCACTGGAGCGGGGCAGGAGGGTCCCAGGGCAGTGGGGGCTGGCACAGGCAGGGCAGCTGCAGCGCTCACCTTGTAGCTCAGGTAAATAAGCAGCATCGTCTCCAGGAAACTAATGGTGGCCACGATGACCTGGGAGGAGGGAGAGGCTCAGGGGCTGGAGGCCAGGGCCGGGCACACAGAGGGATGCTGGCCTCCAACAGGGACGGCTGGACTCAGCCCCTGCCCAGTGGAGGCAGGAGGATGCTATGCTGTCCTGTGGCCCCAGGACAGGGGCCCCTAGTGCAAGGAGCACGGGGGAGCTCCGCCCTGCCTCTCGGGGGTGGGGGGTGGGCACGGAGGCCCCACAGCCCCTGCTGGTCCCCAGGACAAGGCTGTCATTTGGTCAGAGCCACTGTTGCCCACCGAGACAGGAGCAGTGGTAGAGTGGAGAAAGCACCCCAGGAGTTGGCAGGAAGACAGCAGGGGGGAAAGGAGGGGAGGCCAGAGCCTGGGGACACACATGCAGGAGAGCGCTGGGCTGGGCCCACTGCGGGATGGAGGCCCTCACCTGGGTCACCCACAGTTCCAGCTTCCTCTCCACCCACAGGATGGGGGCCCTGGGGGAGAGGAAGGAAGGAAGGTGAGCCTCAGGCAGGAGCGCAGCCAGGCCCAGCCAGGCCCAGGGCGGCAGCACTGCAGGGACCACAGCTGGACGAGGGGACGTTCTCAGATGGACCCCTGGCCCTGGCCTCAGCTGAGCATGCCCACAGCAGCTAGGGCTCCCTGGAGTGGCCACCCGGCCTGCCCATCCAACCTGCCCACCCACCTGTAGGGCTCCCTGGAGTGGCCACCCGGCTACCCATCCAACCTGCCCACCTTCCTGGCTGCCCCAAGACGCCTGGCACAGGGGCAAGCTCACCAGTTGATCTCAGAGGATGAGGCATTGAAGGTGTAGTTCTGCTTGGGGCAGCCCCAGCTGTGGAGAGACAGAGTGCTGGCCCAACCACAGCCTGGCCAGCAAGGGCCCCAAGGGTCCTTCCTGGGGGTCACGGGCTCAGGGTCAGGAAGCACCTAGGTGTCCATCCTGCACCTCTGCAGGGGGCTGTATGCTGGGCTGTAACAGAGCCAGGGTGAGGGCCCATGGCTGAGGGGAGCTGGGCTCAGCTCATGGGAACACACCCCACATCCGGAGACTCTGCCTCTCAGGAGGCCCTGACCAGCCAGAGGTGGAGCTGGCGGCAGCTGCCCCAACAAGGCTAGACACAGTCCCAGCAGCCCTTAGGCTGCCCCAGTGGCACGCAACTCTCTGGGCCACCTGGAACCAGGTGACATGGCCCAGCAGACAGGCTGGCTCTGCTCCAGACCTGGGCCAAGGCCAGGTCACTGGCCAGAGGGACCTCACTTCCCCCAGCACCACAGCAGGGGCTGCTCCCCACGATGCCCACCTGTGTCCCTGAGCCTCAGTTGGGCTGTTGCCAACTGGGTGCACAGAAGCGACCATGTGTCTGTTCTCCCACCCACCCGTGCACCCACCTGTCCACCCATCTACCTCCTAACCCATTCTCTTACCCAACATCCATCCTTTCCCTTTTTTTTTTTTTTTTTTTTTTTTGGTCTTTTTGAGGCAGGGTCTCACTATGTAGTTCAGGCTGGTCTTGAACTGACTTTGTAGCTCAGACTGTCCTCGAACACACAGTGATGCTCCTGCTTTCCAAGGGCTGGGATTCCAGGTGCATGCCACCACACCTCACTTCCCCTCTTACTACCATCCACCCACCCATCCATCCTACCCAACATCCCTCCATCCCCCCATCCACCACCTCCATTCTTACCCCACATCCACTCATCCATCCATCCATTCTAATCCACCCACCACCCATTCTCCCCCCAAACCCCATCCACCACCTCCATTCTTACCCCACATCCACTCATCCACTCATCCATCCATCCATCCATCCATCCATCCATCCATCCATCATCCTAATCCACCCACCACCTGTTCTCCTACCCAGCATCCCCCCATCCTCTCACCCACCACCTCAATTCTCTTACCCCACATCCACTCATCCGTCCGCCATCCATCCATCACTGACCACTCCCCATCCTCCTATGACACCCACCCATCCATCCATCATTGCCCGCCCCTTTTCCAGCATCCCTCTGTTCATCTCTCATCACCATCCACCCACCACCTACCCATCCACCCCTCACTGTTCCTACACCCCACACATTCTTCTAAGCCACAATCATCTAACACCTCCTTCTCGTCTCCTCCCCTATCCATCTATGCACCCACCACACACCCATTCCTCCACCATCCATCGCCACCCATCCAGCCTCCTTCCATCATCACCCACTCACTCCCCACTTCCTACCTGGCACCCCCACGGCAGGCCCTGTACTAGAGATGGGCAATGAATACAATGTGCTGAGCCCTCTGGGGAGGCTGAACCAGAGCCTGCGAGCCCCTGGGATTGGAGAAGGCCACATGGACTCAGGAAGGAGGGTCAAGATGCACCAGAGCCCTGTGGTTCATTTCCAGTCACCTCGGTGGTTCTCCACAATGGTGGGGCCCGGCCTGGGAGCGCCAGGGCCCCTGGAAGTGGGTAACAGAGGACAAGAGGAGCTAAGCAGAAGTGTGGGAGCCAGGCCTGGCCTGGCCCCTGCCTGGCCCTGGGGAGACCAAGCGCAGGCAGGGTCCCCAGGTGGCCTGGCAGCTGCAGCCCCCCTTGTGGTGCCTGTGGCCACTCTTAAAGGTCAATAGCTGTGAACAGCACGAGATTTGAAAAAGCCCACGCATGGAGAACAGGGGCCTGCACGAGGAGGGGATGGGCTGAAGAGAGGGGGAAACCGGAAGCGAAAGGCATGGCCAGCTGGCCCCAAGGCCGGAGGGTCGGCAGCCCAGGACAGAACAGCCCAGACGCCGCCACCTGCGAGCAAGGCACAGGAGGACTCAGCACCAGGCTGGGCCAGGCACGTAGCAGCAGGCTGTCTACAGAGATGCGGTTCCTGGCAACTGAAGCCCCCGGACCAACCCAGAGAGGTGCAGAGCCGCACCAGTGTCCCTGGTACAGAGCCAGGTGGCTTCTGGTGGACAAGGCTCCCGAGAAGCCAGGCCGGGAGCTGCGCCAACTGCTCACGCAGCAGTGGCAGCCAAGGACCACAGAGACAGTTGGGCAAGGTGCCTGCCTCCCTCCCTGGACCCATGAGGGAGGGACCCTGGCCTGCAGGTGCCACTTCCCTGACGTGGGGGATGGAAGAGTGGCCAAGGATGTGGACACCAGGGGTCCTTGGGGCCAGACGGGGCCTTAGAGATAGAACACACAGACCTGCATTCTGCCTCGGGGACTTCTGGGGACCTCACACCCCCGTGTGGGCCCGGACCCTCTGCAGAGCTCCCCGGACAGGACCCCTCCCACTCTGGGCACTGCCCTGGCTCCACCAGGAGCCAGGCACTGGGGTCACCTGGGGCTGGGGGCGGGTCACAGCCTCCCCCGGGCAGGCTCAACCCCAGGGCCCTGCCTGCAGGACCCTGCTCACCCACCATCCGATGCCCAGGGCCGGGTTGTCCAGCAAGACCCGGACGATGTAGAGCAGGCAGGTGAGTAGCTTGAGCGAGAAGTTGAACAGCCGGATCCGGAGGCCTGCGGGCAGGAGCAGCGTCACCTGGAGCTCCTGAGAGCGGGGTCCCCAGGCGCTGTGGGGCTCTCCCCAGAAGCACTTGGGGGGGGCCCACACACCCTGGGGCTGCCCAGGAGGACTTCAAGGCCTAGGGTGCAGGGGGTAAGGCTGCTCCGCTCCGTGGGGACCATCCTGGCCCGGAGGGCTGACAGCACCTCTGGGCCTGCATCCCGGCTGGCAGGAGAATGGAGGTCATAGGAGTCCTCACTGAGCCCCCTAGTGTCATGGGGTCTCAGCCCCGCCCCCTGCAGACCACCGTTCTCAGGAAGTAGAGGGGCTGTCTCCTGTGCCCGCCCACTGCCCAGCGACACTGCCTTCGGCTCTGTCCCGCCCACCCTGAGCTGTTGGCCCACAGGATCCACTCACTGGATCTTTGGTTTTTGATGAAGAACAGCTTCAGGCGCTCCTTGAAGGTGTTCTCATTCACGTAGAACTCCACCTGGACCCTGGGGGCAGGACAGGTCAGGTCCACCTGGGCATGTTAGGTGGCAGGGACAGCCTGAGCCTGAGGCCATCCCTGAGCCACATGCCTAGGGCCAGGATGGCCTGCACCCTGCCCACGCAGGTGGCTGATGTGGGCGGGCCAGGGCCAGGGTGGCGCTTATCCAGCACAGCACAGCAGAGTTGCATGGAAGGGTCGTCACTGCAGGCCGAAACCCACTGCCAGGGCCATCCTGGGCCACGTGGAGGAGGCCGCCAGCTGTCCACAGTGCAGGTGAGGCTACACTAGCCCAGGTCACTGTCCCTACCCTGCCACTGTTCCCAGGCAGATGGTTGTGGGCACCACTCTCCTCTACAGGCACGGCCTCCAGCCAGGCAGTGGGAGAGTGTGATGCCCCTCTTGGCGGAGCTGGCTGCCCTCATATCCAAAAAGGAGTTTGAAAGTCACCCCAAGTGTGAAAGGCTCCCTAAGTCAGAGCAAGGGGTGTGGCTGCCCTGGGCTTGTCTGGGCAGAGACACTTCAGCTACAGGCTGTGCTCTCACAGGGCTCTGGAGGGGCGGCCCGGTCTAGGACAGAGCACCCTGTTCCCCTGTACTCCTGGGTTAGCGACAACAGGCGAGGCCTCCCGCAAACCAGCAGGAGTCAACCCGGGCCTCTGGGTGTGCCCCCGTACTGGGGTGCCGGGCCTGGCCGCAGTGCCTAGCACATTTTATAGGGGACCTGGAACCCTGGCCATGCTCGGGGGACCCCAGCATTTTGTCACATGCCTCTTTCATGTGATCTGGCCAGTGGCTGAGGGAGACAGGCTAGCATCAGGGGCTCCGCTGTTTGGCCCCAGGTCGGGGGCAGTATGGGACAGGGGCCTGGGCCCAGGGCCTCCGCAGCACCCATCCCTTGTTGCCAGGTCAGGACAAGCTGCACCCTCAAAGCAGCCGCAGAGCTTTCTGGCTCCCCTCCTTCCTCCTTTCCTGTGAGGCCTTGCGGGTCCCCTGCCCGCTCTCTCCACCTCCCCAGGGGAGCCCCACCAGGTGATTGAGTCCCTCCCTGTCTCTGGACCTCACCGAGTCCCAGTCAGGCCCCCATCCCACCCCGAATGTGGGTACACAGGGCTGGGCACAGGTGCCACCTGAGGCCCCTGCACCTGGCGAGCCAGGCTCCTGCCCTGGCCTCTCCTGGCTCTGGCTGGGCCATGGACCAAGTGTCCCCAGTCCATGTCTGATCCCCACTGTGGGGCAAGCAGAGGAAACCTGATGGACCCTAGAGGTGGCAGGGTCAGCTAAAGCCACAGGCGCCGTGGTCCAGCCCTCGTGGCTCTACAACAGGACAAGCCAGGTCCCAGGTGCATACCCCTCGCCATGGGAAGCAGGTTGCCTCGGCTTCCATCACCACAATGGCTGTCAGATGCTCCCTGGGCCCTGGGCCATGAAACCCCTGAGCCGAAACCTTTCTAACTCACGTCATTTGCAGCAAAGACCAGGCTGCGGTGCTGTCCTGCCGCGCTCTCCACTCCTGACCCTCCAGCCCTCCTGGCCCAGCCCTGTCCGACACATGCTGGGGACCTGGGCTCCAGGTCCTCTCGGGCATCCAGCCCAGGAGGACAGAGACCAAACCTCACCCCTTCAGCATCCGTGCCAGCCTCCTGGAGAGGGAGACACTGCCTGGGGCCATCCCTGCCTGCCCCAGCGTAGGCTGACCTCTGGGCTCCAGCCCCAAGGCTCCCGCTTGACTGCCTGCTGGATGTGGATTTCCCAGCTCCAGCGGTGCCCCATGCGCACACCCACTTCCAGCTCCACTGGTCCCACGAGCTCCTCGGCTCCTGCTCTTTCCCTTTGCCCACCTGGGCCCTGGCCCTGAACTCAGAGCACGTTGCCACCCAGAGACCAAGAGCTGTGTCCCAGGGACCTGCCTTCTCTTCACAGCTAACAGCTAAGAAATGAAGATGGCTGCATCCTCCCTGGGGCTGGAACCGGCAGTGTTGTTCCTGCCTGGGCACTGAGGGGTTGGCGTGCCCTTCCCCCAGGGCACGGGGGAAGCTCCCATCTCCGACCGGGGATACCCTGCTTGAGGAAGCCATGGGCTGGCAGCCTGGCCCCCGAGGTCTGAGCCCTGTGATGCCAGGCAAATTAATGAAGCCGCCTTCGCCTTTCATTTTTAATGAATTGTGGCCACCCACTTCTGCCAAACCACCACAAACAGTGGATCAGCACTACCCATTCTCCTGGGTGTGTGCGGTGCAAGTGTGCCGGCTGCTGGGGCAGGGGGCATTGCACAGAGCCTGGCAGGGCCAGCTCCAGGCACCCCTCCCCCGTGGCCTGGCCCCTCCCGCACCCCAGGCTGACGGGCACCACTGGCTCTCCCAGGATCTGGAACAGTGCTGAGTTCATAGCCAGGGCCCCAGCAAGGAGACCAGCGCCCCTGAGAAGCCCGGCCCTACCCCACCCCACACCCTCCAGGCAGGACGACGGCAGGAGGCGCCGGCAGGGGAGAAGCTTTTTTAGTGGTGAGGTGAGAATGAGCCTTGTGCCAGGCTCGGGGGAGGATGCGTGACAGCCGTCGGGCAGAGGCAGAGGGTGGGCAGCGTGGCCAGGGCTGCCTAGGGCCATAGGGCTGCACGGGTAGCAACACACCCCTGCAGGACCAGTGGGTAGGGACAGGTCGGACGTCAGGAGGGGGCAGGTAGCAGGCTGGGGGTGGGCGGTAGACTGCTGGTGCCGAGAGCCCACACCCACACCCAACCTGCCTGCTCGCTGTCACCTGCCCCTGAGACCTGTGTGCTCTGGACCCGCCCTCTGCTGCTTCTCCCAGGCCCAGACCACCTCCCACAGGCCACCTGCTGTCCCAGGTTAGCCTACTGTGAGGGATGCCAGGCCTCAGCCCCCAAGTACCCAGGAGCAGGTCAACGTGTCCACTGAGAATGGGAGGGCTCCAGGTGGCTTTAGGGATGGGGGTGGGCTGGTGACTTTTCAGATGGTCCTGGCCTGGTTCTCCCCACAAGGCAGCCTTCCTGGGACCAGCGAACTACTGTCTTGGCCTCAGGCCTCTGAGGGTCCAGAGATATCTACTCCGACCAGAGGCAGACACATGGTCCACATCCCCTGAAGGCCTGGAACCCAGATCCCCAGGGTCAGGAGAGCCCTGTGGGTGGTGGGCACCACTGCTAGGAGCCTGAAGGGGAGCCCCGCAGGACACCCTGACTGCAGCGGGCAATGGCCCATGGCTCCAGGGGATCACATGGCAGGCCCGGCCCTTGCAAAGGAGGCCCCTTACAGCCTAGTGCCACAACCATTGCTGGCCACAGCACTTATTAACGAAATGCACAACACGTGGCCCCACCAAAGGCCACAATGCCGCAGCCTAGAGGGGGCTATGCTGGGGGCACTGGCTTCCTCACCGGAGCACCCCCAACACTGGCCTGACCTTCAGCTGGGCCCCAGCCCAGGACCTGTGCCCTGCCTGATCCGCCCGCAGATGATGCTGAGACCAGGCCCAGGAGCGCTGTGCTGCTGTCGCATGCTGCCGAGACCACTCGGCACCCCCCGCCCCCCAGAGCCAGGAGGTGCTGATCAGCTGTGCCCTGCCCAGGCAGTGCGGACTGTCCCATGGGACTGGTCCACCAGGGCATGAGGACCTGTCTGTCCCCAAATGAGTCCTTCCCCTGAAAGCACTTACTGGGTGAGGGAGGAGTCCAGGCTGAAGTCTTCCACCTGCAGCCTGGGACACAGGGCAGACATCAGTGCAGGAGGTGGTAGGTGGGATGGCCTCTGGGCCAGGTCGGGGTTCAGGGCGGGGTCCCACCTGAGAGTCCCCTGGGAGTAGCGAGAATGCCGGAGGAGCCCAGCATGCAGGCGGGCAGAAGCCAGGCCTGACCCGCTGCCCCAGGAAACCACAGGCTGCCCCACCGCCAATGGCGCATGCAGCCCGGGCAGGAGGCTGGCCGAGCTCTGGCACGCCCAGGCCATCACCCTATGTCGCTGCTTAGCACCAAGCATGCCCCAGGCCGCCACCCCAGGAAGCAGCTGTGGCAGAGCAGCCCCTGCACAGGGCCATGCAGCTCACCGTCTGCGAGGCAGCCCCTGCCTCCAAGAGGCCAGGGGACATGGCTGGGAGCCCGTGCTTGTTAGGGGGCTGAGGAGCAGCCCTCCACCAGGCCAGGCAGGGCAGCTCGGCCTGGGGTCCCAGATGGCTGGTGGGCAGCCAACACTGAGGGTGGGGTACACACTAGACAGGGCGTTGGGCAGGGGTGTGTGGTGACCAGGGCTGTCTTGGACTAGCTTCTCAGGACTCCAGAGTGGCCTCTCCCCAAAGCAAGCTTTTTCCACAGGAGAAAGAGGTAGAGCGCCACACTCTCCAGGGCCACGCAAGCAGGAGCGAGGGGTGGGCCCTGCCCACTGAGCACCATGTGGCTGGGCAGCCGGCTCCCTCCCAGCACTGCTGCCCAGAAACTCCCACTCTCCAAGGGGACAAGGCAGAGTCTGGGCAGCCCTGGCTGGCCAAGGGCCTGGCAGGGGCGGCTACAGTCACTGGAGGCCGTGGGGCCTCCAGTAGATCCTGGGAGTGAGGCTCCACGTGCTGGCCCCCGCTCTGCCCAGACCTCTGAGCTGGGGTGAGAACGCGGCAGGGTCCACAGGGGCTGTCACAGTGCAGCTGGGGACTCACACCACTTGACCTGGGGCCCAGACCCCGAGGAAGCTGTGGCCCTGGCTCTGCTCCCCAGAACATGAGGCCTCCTGTCTCTTCTCAAGCCCTCAAGGTGGCACGTCAGGCACAAGAAGGGTGAGCCCTCCAGGCCCTGACACAGCCTGGACCAGACACTTCTCGCTGGCACATATGCTCTGCCCCAGGCCAAGAATGGCCAGTCTCCCACAGTGTCACCGGCCTGGGCTCACACTTCCCGAGGACGGGCAGTGGCCCCATCGCGACGGGCGCAGCACATGTGACAGTACCAGCCAGCGTCTCTGCAGCTGACTGCGGCCCTAGCATGGCCACTTTCACGACAGCTGGGCAACCCCAGCCCCTGTGAGGTGGTAGCTGCCCTATCCAGGGGTGGCCTATGGCCGTGTCCGGCAATTCCAGCCATGTGGACAGCCAGGGCTGGGACAGGAACAGGCCATGGGGAGGCAGGGCCACCACATACTTGACCTGTGCTGGGGGAAGAGCCCCGGGGTGGACGGGGGCCCCCGTGTCCTCATCCCTCTGCACCTGAGAGAAACTTGGAGGGAGAGGAGCTCACTCGTTGCCTGGGTGAGCTTAGGGGTTTGCAGGGCACCATGAAGTCCTGCGGGCAACACAGACACCCCCATCTGGGCTGAGCACGTGGACCCCTGCCCTCCAGAGCTCAGACTACATGTGGAAGACAGGTCCGGACAGATCACTGAGTGAAGGGGCATGGGACATGGAGTGTGGCCTCAGCCAGCAGGACTGGCTGCCATGCACCGAGGGAGGCACCTGAGGGCCTGGAGGGGACAAGGCTCAGGGAGCCCGGCTGCCACACTCCACCTCACACAGCCAGCCTCCAAAGCTACACGGACTTAAAGCAGCTGCTGCTGTATTAAGCCCTGTGCGGAGACCCTGCCAGCTCATGAGACACCTAATGATGCCACGCCAGGCCCCTGAAGGGACACCTTGGATGACAGTCCACTGTGACATCCTGGGGTCACGGACCCACCAGACACCCACAGGCATGTTCTAGAGGGGGCAGGGGAACATGCCACCGTGGGAGGGGACAGGCACTTCAAAGCAGCAGCCCAGTGGGACTTTCGTGATGGTAACTTGCACAGAGGCACCGTGTGCAGAGCTGGTGTTGTGACCAGCAGCAGCAGTGGGGAGGAGCCGGGCATGAGGCCACGGAAGGGCACCGACCTGCAGAGTGGGAGGGTCCAAGCTGGGGGACAGCTGGGGGACAGATGTCTCCCGGGCCCAGGACAGCCAGGCTGGCTCACCAAGGACAGGGCCACTGGAGGCTGAGAAGGCCTAGGGGTGTGGGGAAGAGCTAGCCAATGACAGCCTGGGAGGGAGCAGAAATTAGGGGACAGCGGCTGTGACAGGGAGTGTCCAGATGCTTGTGCCTGGCTTCATGGGTGTCAGAGCCAGGCCAGGGCACACAGGGTGCTGGTGGGTGCGAAGGACCATGGCTGGGATCCCTGGGGCGTCATGGGAAGCAGGCCGTCACCTCTGGGTGACAGAGGGGCAGACTTGGCCCAGGAGCAAGGTAGACGGCAGCCCCTGGGCTGGCCTGGTGTGGCTAAGCTGTCATGGGGAGGGGTTCCCAGGCCCTGTGCAGAGGCACCCATTTGTGGACACAGAACTGCTCTGATGCTAGGCTTGGGGGGCTGGAGGGGCTGGGCCAGGAGGGTAATAGGTGTGGCTACACCACAGCCCCCACCTTCTATCCCTCACCCCACTTTGCATGGAGACCTGGAAAGGACTGTGGGGGTGCTGATGACACAAAGCCTCAGGCCCAGCCTGGACCCCCTGCCATGCCCCTACCCCACTGCCCTGGACCCCTCTTCCCCCGGCTGTTTTCCTCAGGATCCCCCTTTACTTCTGCCCTCCCGAGCCCCTGTCCACTCTCACAGGGTCCCTGCTGTGTGCCTCTCCTGGGCCCCTGGCTGTGCTCCATTCCCCTAACTGAGCCTGCAGCAGAAGCCACCCTCCCCCAGGTGCTGGACGCCCCAGGGCCCATCCCACCTCCTCTGTCTGCTGCATCTCTATCGGCCGATGCTACCGAGGACTCTGCGCCTTGTACACTGTGGCCCTCTGTCAGGGTCCCCTCTCCTGCCTGTGTCCCCAAGGCCACAGCTTGGGATGGCAGCCTAGGGTGAGTCCAGGAGGAATATGAGTGAGGGCTGTCGAGGGACAGCAGGGACTGGGTGCCAGACTCACCAAGGGTCACCTGTGGCCAGCCCCTCGTGGGGCCAGGTCATGCTCTCCAACCACCGAGTTCTTCCCCAGCCAGTCTGCTCTGCAACCTGCCTTGGCTCCCTAGTGCTCAGAGCAGACCTCAGCCCGTTTCAGACCCTGGGATGAGGACCCCAGGGCTGCTGGGGGTGCAGAGATGACTGCTGTGAGAGGGCTGGCAAGTTTGGGGTCTGTGTGGCCAGGGCTTCCCACAGGAGGCAGCCTCAGGGCTGCAGCTCCCAAGCGGGACTTTGGCTCTGGTGCGGCCTGGCAGAGATTCCATCCTTGCGTCTGTCCTGCAGGACCAGGGTCCTGTCAGGGTAGCTTCCAGGATCCCAGACCCAGAGTCCAGGAGAGGAGGGGAGGAGAGGAGAGGCAAAGGCCTCAGAGCCTTGGCCAGCACTCACCACCCTCCTGCCCGCACTGCCTAGTAACCAAGCACTTAGCCTCGACAGTCTCTCCTGGCAAATGGGAACAGGGGCCTCCCTGGGGACTGCAGGAGCAGGAAGTGGGGTGGGGGAAGGGCCAGGACAGCATCCAGTCTGTCCGGCCATCTGTCAGGCCCCAGCCCTGCCGAGCCCCGCCGGTGCTGCCTGGTGCGGCAGCCAAGCCTTTGCCCCACGCTTCCCTCTGCCAGGAAGACCCCTCCCCATGGAGCCAGAGCCCCAGATGGAGCCCTGCTCCCCTGGCTGGCCCAGCCTGCACCCTCCACCCAGCACAGCTTCGTGGCCACGACGGTGCCCACACCGAGCCAGGTCTGAATCATCCCCGTTCCCCCACAGCAACCCTGGCTCCTGGTACAGGAAGGTGCTGGATGCATGTGCTGCCACAGGCCTCAGGCCCCCACCGTGAAATAGGGTGCTGCACTTGCCCCGGGACCAGAGGCACTGGACAGATGCCTTGCCCTGGGGATGGTCCTGGGGGGACAGAGCCTAAGCCCCTGAAGGCCTGCCCCCCCAGGGCTCTGCCCCAACAGCAGGGGTGCCAAGCAAGAGCCCCGTGGCATAGCACCCTGTGTCCTAGCTACAGGCCCACTGTGCGCCTCTGAGCAGGACTGAGTGTCCCCAGGCGCCCAGCGGCAGCGGGAGATGCCTGTGGCCAGGTGCCCTGCTCAGGGCAGACCCTGCCCTCCCTCCTCCCTCGGCAGGGACCCAGCCAGCGAGGTGATGCGATGCCAGGCAGGGATGGGAACCCCAGCCCCACCCCCCACCCCGCGACGGGGACCCGCGCCCCTACCTCTGGCCCACGTCGCTGCCCACGGAGCCCCCACCGCGGGCTGGTAGTAGCGGGCTGAGCCCATGCGGCTCCTCGGGGGCCGGCGGGGCGCCCCCTGGGCCCGCCTTACCCTCAGACGGTGAGCGCGGTAGCTTGGCCCGCGCCATCCTGCAGGAGCCCGGCAGGCGGGAGCGCGGGGGCGGCGCCGGGCGCAACCATCGCTCTCGCTCTCGTCGCTCCGCAGCCTGCGCCGCCGCAGTGGAGCTGCCAGGGAGGGGGGCTCTGCTCCACCCCGCAGGGCGCCGTCCCACGAAGGCCGCGCGGGCAGCTGTCCCGCCCACCTCGGACCAGAGCCCCAGCGATGAGGAGCGCGAGGAAGACCCCCGGGCCCTTGGCTTTCACCTGCCGCCCAAGCAGGAGCCGCTAGAGGGGAGCGGGAGTCATCCCTGCTTGGCACACGCCTCTGGGGGCTCGGGGCCCCTGGCTGGCACGTGGCCCTGCCCCACCCAGCCCCTGCCCAGGTGAACTGGGCCCAGCTCTTGGGCGGGAAGGTGAGCTGCCCCTGCCACTCAGGTTTCCCAACCCCATCTCCGCCAGGGCACAGCCCACAGGCTCCACACTAGTGGTGCCCACGTGCTGGGCTGGGCATGAATCCTGCTGGGCTCATGGCAGCTATGGGGTGGGGCAATGGCCAGCAGGGGCCTGGGCAGGGCCATCTCACTAACAGAAGCAGCCTAGGCAGGTGGCACAGGTTTCTCCATTTTGCAAAGTAGGGAAACTGAGGCACTGAGAGAGGACACAGCTTCTCTGGGACCATGAAGAAGGAGTGTAGCATGGATTTGAACCCAGGACTGGCTGGTGCAGAGCCTGGTACTACACGGCCATTTATGCAGCTTTTCCCAGATAGGGCCCCAGGTGCTTGTCCAGGTACCAGTGGCAGGTGCTGGCACCAGAGGTGTGCCCGCAGGGCACTCTGAGGCTCCGCTGCTCCCTACAGCTGCTGCCTGGCCCAGGATTTTCCTGTACTGCCAGTGCACTGACCCCAGGCTTGCTGGGTCTTGGCCACTTTGTCGTCACTGGGGCAATGGTGGGCAACCCCAACTCGAAGCAGGGAGTGGGGCTCATTTAGCTCGCAGTTTATTAGTTTCAGTCTTCAGTGGTGAATGGCAGGGGGAAAGGGCCTGGGAGTGAGGAAACTGCTCACAGTAGGCCTGAAGCTGAGTGAAGGGAGAAGACGTCAGGGTTCCGCCCCATGACCTGCCCCTTCTGGGGAGGCCCCGCCCCTTCAGAAGCCCCTCCTCTGAGCAAATGAGATTTGGGGTGGTGTCTAGACCCAGAGTGGAGCCTTATCTGAACGCAGTTCGCTTGCATGGGCTGGTTCTAACTCCCAGGGGCTGTAAGTCAACACTGTTTTCCTGTATAAAATGATGGAAATGCCCCTGGTGCAAGCCGAGCCCCCCAACGCACCCCTCAGCTAACC
>NDGN011554176.1:9641-29411 GCA_002564285.1 Tympanoctomys barrerae | reverse complement strand
ATTGGTTTTGAAACTGTCTCATTGCTATTTGTTTCTCAATAAAATTAATAATAAATAAATAAAACAAGTAGTTAGAACCTTGCTAAAGGTAACATTCACAAGAAACCAAGTACCACACTGTGCTCGGCACTTTATACCTCATCACATATCACAGCCACGCTGCAGGGTGGGGAGTGCTCTGCTGCGCCACTGTTTCCCTCTCTACAGAGTGACACTCACTTCCTTAGTGGAATGCCCTCCACACTAGACTGAGGTTAGTGAGGTGAACCCCGAGTCAAGGCTGGCTCACTGTTGGCACTGCAGAGTTCAGCAGAGGCCTGGGACATAGCATACCCTTACTTAGCTACTTGCAGATGAGAAAAGGAAGCAGAAGTACAATGAGAAAGAATATAAAAGATTTTTCCTGTGAGAAAAGACAAAAGCAATAAAAGAATAAGCATCACACGTTACACACTAAAGAGACTGTGGTGGCTTCACTTTTATTTTCAGCGCCATCAGATCCTCCCTGGCTCTGTGGGATGAAAGTTCTCAAGGAGAGAGCAAGAATAAAGGTGAATGCTTTCATAGTTTCACCTACCATGCAGCATGTGAGCCAGTACTGGCTGGAAAGACCCAGAGAGCAAATGGTTGCCACAGTGTACAGGTGTGACATGAAGGACCAGGCTACAGGGGCTTGTGTCTGCTTAGAGCTCATTCCTTTCCCCTAATCTGGAACTTTACTTGTTGAGGCAGAGGCTTCCTACAGCCCCCAGGACTGCAGCTGCAGCTCCCATTTCTGCACCATTTCATCCTTCTCTACTTAAGGAACTCCTGTCTCTCTGTATAGCTACACACCAGGCAAATCACAAAGACAAGCAGCAGGTAAGAGAAGGCGTAGGGCTCAAGGGTGAGTGGTCTTAGGAAAGAAGATGAAAGGAAGAGTCAGGAAATCTAAAGCCTGAAGTCCAAAAACATAACCATCCTCCAAACCATCTGAAACTCCACGCATCCTACTAAGCCACTGTAATTCATTATTAATAGAAAAAAAAATCATGGATTTTCCCTGTATTGCATGCATACATAGGCTCAGCTGGACTAAACCTTTAAAGCAGTTGCTCAGGCTACATAATTTTGTATGGCAGGGGCAACAAAGAACTTATTCTAAGAGGAAAAGGCTTTGTAGAAACAAAGAAAGCTTTATAAAGGAAACCTAATCAGTTTATGCAAATGGATACTGTCCAGAGCCAGTCATCTGGTGGTCAAATGTGAAGGTGGAAATTAATCCCACTGTAACTACATCAAAGGTATTTCTTAAAGGGTTAGACCAAATGGCTCAATAAATAAGTGTGTTGAGGTATTATTTCGTACCAATTTAGTGGCTATAACATTTGCTAAAGAAAGTATATGGACTGTTTTTAAAGTCTAAGATACTGCTATAAAACTTTAGTTAGATATCAACACAGAGTTCAACTTTGTTTGGAAGTGGGGTATGTGGAGAACACATCAACTATTTCTAGTGGTGTAAGCTAGAAATTTATTGATAAACAGAAATTTTAATTATGTTTATCTGTAAGTGATAGAAAATCTGTTTCTCTGTATTACAAGAGAAACAGAAAACCTGAGCAATACAAAGTAAAGAACTTAATTTTGTTCCATTTCCCATTGTGTTTGCTGCTGCTTCTTGATTTTATCTCTGGCCAGTACTGGGTGGAAACCAAACAGCAGCTCAAAGGCCTAGGAAATACTTTAAAATTTACATTGGAAAGATTCTGGATATCGATGCTATTTTTTTATTGAAAACAGATCAAATATTGCCACCTTTTTCTTTCAGCATGAATGGGACACACCTTGTCCCTTTTGAGGACACAGGAATTCAATCATTTCTAAACAGCATTTATTCAATCTGGTCAGTAAACAGTATTTCTTTAATTAAAGTTCTTTTTGGCTGAATGCAATTCCAGACTTTTCCCACAACCCTAGTAATTACCGATGTTATGGGCAAATTCTCTCACAGTCTTTCAGATCTGTAAAGGAGAACAACCTTCTCACAATCCCTCATACAAGCTTTCAGGACATGACACTGCTCAGACAAGGTGCCCTGAAGGAGCAAAAGAGCCCTCCTATAGCCAGCCACTCCCCATGGAGCCACACCTGCTTTGACAACTTTCCAAGCCAAAAGAATTTCAGATTAGTCCTTGGAGCTGGATGGCTTGATGAGTAACATGTTTGTGCATGGCAGAGGCCCCAGCGCTGCCCTACAGAGGGTTCCAGGCTTGGCCACAGGTTTAGCCATGGCTCACCATCTTGGGAATGGAGATGGCCATCAGGGTGAACCTTTATCTTCACAATAAGGGGAACCATCTCATCTGTTTCCAGGATTGTCAAAGAGCTTGACTCTACTTTCACTCAGTAACACAGAATTTCTGCAAATTGGTCAGAAATCACTAAAAACACATGACACTGAATGAGATGCTACTTTTTCTCTGTTTCCTCATCCATAAAATGAGAATGAGTTTTTCACCTCACACAGCTGCTTCCAGAGAGAGATGAGATATTTTATATAACACACTCAAATCAGTAAGAGGCAGCTATATCTTATAATCATTTATTATTATTTTTTAGTCATAGTATATTCAGTCCTTTATATCAGTGTTCTCCATAGCTCAACATCCTCAATTCTTTGCAGTTTTCATTGTTTATTTTGTATTTTTCTTTAGGCTGACTCATTTCCTTTTAGTTTTAAATGTATTTTAAAAGGGGTATATTGGAATGTAGAATGTCATAACTAGAAGCAAATGTAAAAATAAATATAATGAACACAAAACAGTTTAAACTGACGCCTGTTTCTGGTCAAAGATGATTCTCAGCCTGCCTGAGTTTCTTCCCAAAAAGGAAAGATTGGAGGGTGTGAGGCTGAGTCCTCACCTCCAGGTAAGAGGAGGAAAGGAGGATGCTCTCCCTGCAGGTCTGCCTAGTGTTGGACAGACCCCATGCCCACTGAGGGGGTTCTCAGCAGCACTGCCTTACAGAACCTCTGCAAAGCAGAGGCAGTGGAGTTCCTACCATCCAACATGGCCATCACCAGCCCACACAGCTGTGAAGCACCTGAAATGTGGCTAGTGTGACCAAGGAACTGAATCTTCATCTTATTCAATTTTAATTAATTTAAATTTAAGTATTTAGGGCCAGCCAAATAGCTCAGTGGATTAAAGTGTCTGTAAACAGGTGCAGGGGCCAGGGGTTAGATCCCTGGGCCTGCCATGCTGGCCCCGCCCCTGTGGTGGCACGAGCGTGGTGGCACAAGCCTGTAATTCCAGCACTTGAGAGGCTGTAAACAGGTGGATCACTACAAGTTCGATCTAGTTGTGAGACCCTAAACACCTAGTAGACCCTTCACTAAAACACTAAATAAATAAGTAAATAAGTAAATAAATAAATAAAGTTATCTGTGTTTGGCCATTTGGCTAGTGGCTGTGGTGCTGGACAGCAAAGCTCTCCTGAGAAAGCTCCAAGTCTGGGCTCTTCACACAAACTGCTGTGCCTTTTGGAGTTATGCCCTTGGCTTTTCTCCAAGAAGATTTTTAAAACTTGGGTAATAATTTGACAGGGAGATGTAAATAAAGGCTATAGACATCCTTTATTATTGCTAAGCTAAAATTCTATGTGGAGATTTCTTTTAGAGCTCTTTTTGAGGAATTAACATCTTTTCTTGTCATTAATAATGGAATTATCCAAAGATAATAACATTTTTATTTTCAAATTGGCTGCAAGAAAGCCCTTAGGAAGTTCACAAGTAAATAAAAACCACCACATTTTATTGCATGACAAATATGGTTTCTAAATTTTACTTTCAAACTTTTAGTTTACATTTTATGACTGATTTCTTTTATCATTCTTTTCCATGCATTTCTTTAGGAATTATGTCAAATCTTTTGGAAGTAAACAGCAGGCATTTTAAAAAATACTTTAAAAAATGTCCAATGGTACCAGTATTTAAATGAGTCACCTTCTATCCAATATCAGTTATATAAGAAAACACTGCACCAAAGCCATCCTAAAATGCTTCTAAACACAAGACTGAGACTTTGGCCTGAAGGAACCAAAAAGAAGCACTGTTAGCTAAAAGAGAAAAACAATCATACAAGTGGTTGTGACTCTGCACACTGCAGCACGGGGAAAGACTCAGAAGGTCTGTGGTGTGAGCAGAAGTTCTGGCAAGTGAGGTGGCTGCTGAAGGCTGGACCACATCCTGGGTGCACTGGCTGGGGACAGCCTGGGAAAGCTCTGAAAGCAGTGAAAGGCAAGATGACAGTGGCTTTAATGCCACTGTGGCCACCATGGAAACTGTCTCTCAGGCAACAGCATGTTTTCTGTGTCCATCTCACTTCAGAGGTGACTTTAGGAAACTAAAAATTGCCAAACTGCTTCATGAGGTGAAGGAGGAGGTCAATACTGAAAAGTAAGACATTCTCTCCATGTTATCACATTTTAATTTTGCTCTAAAGTTGCCTGCTTCCCTTTTTTCATCTTCCAGGCAGCCTCCCAGCTTTTCTAATAACCACAAAGAATAATTTAAGGAGCACTCAATGAGTTTTTTGTTTGGGTTGTTTTATTTCTTTTGGCTGGCCTGGGATGAAAAGAAAGTTTTGATATGGGGATCTGACATACCTAATTCTCTTTTAAAACTACAGTTGAGAACTCAGGTTCTACTAACACTTATTAAAGTGCTACTATTGCCTGTCTGGTTGTGTCAAGTAAAATGACTTTCTTACATCAGACTCTAACGCATCCATCGATAAGATCTTAAGTACAGTACAGACATTATGCTTAAATCTAAGACCAAATAGGGTGATCATCTGCAAAGGCTAGAAATGAGTGTCTACTATGTGCAACACATTTTTAATTTCACTGCTATTGTGTAAGATACTTACTATAGTTTCATAAGTTATGTATTATTTTCATTTTATAGATGAAGAAACTAATTTGCCTAAGGTTACATAACTGAAAACAAAGCTCAGAGTCAGTGTCTTTTTTTACCACTCCATTCTCTAGGAAGAATGTCTTCAAGCTGAGAACCTTCTATAGTGGGTCACTCCTCACTAAGAAAAATGGCAAGAAAACGGGTTTTTCACAAAGTTTGTGGAGGTCGAAACTAAATTTAATGAAAACTACTGTGATTCAAAGAAGAGTGGAAGCAGGAAGCAGCTCAGAGTTCATGCTGAAATGTGCAATTCCAGAGCAAGAAACATGAGGTTCACAATCAAAATCCATGGTAAATAAAGAGAAAGATCAGAAGAGAACTAGGCAGAGCTGAAAAAACAATCAGAAAATGAGAGAAGAAAACTTGTAATTCTTGTTGGAAAATCACCTCCAAAGAAAGCAAAGGTTATAAAGTCCCCAGTAGGGATATCCACCTCTACCACAAGGAAGCAAAGGAAACACCTGTAGTCTTAAATTCTCAAGTATATCCTCTGCCTCTTCTTTTGAAAGAGTGGCCTGAGTGTCATCTGGGACATTCCCTGTTACTATTCAGACATATGGTCAGGTGAAGTCAGCACCAATTCCAATATGTGAATTGGGTAGGCCAGTCACAAAAGTCTGTCATTCAACCTCAAGGTTCAAGAATAGGCTCGCAAGCCAAGACAGACTAGTGAGGCATGGCTCAAGATGTCACCGAAACTGGGAGGCTAGCACTGACAGGAACCCCCAAATAGTCCAACAAGGATGCAGAGAAGCAGGAAGAGGAGACAGCAGCAGAAAGGAGATGGTAGCAGGTCCCTGACCAAGATGAGCATGTGTGAGGTTCAACCTCCCCCAGATTCCCAGTTGCAACACAGCCAACAAATTTCCATCTCTGCTCAAGCAATCTGTGCTGTGGCCACACCAAGAGAGATGGCTGGCACAAGGCAATTCTACCCACTTCCCTGTTCCTCCTGTCAGACTGAAGGCCACACGCACCTTCCTTGAGAAGGGCAGTTAAAATGCTGGTGTTAGGACAGCTGCAGCCTCCTACAGAGGTACAGTGCCCCACCAAAAAGGGCAGAGCACATGACGTAACAAATGAGTACCCCACACCCAGCTGCAATGTGTACCTGAAAACCAGGTGCTTACCTGATAAACATGGAACGCATTTGCTGCTTTGCCACGGAGAAACACTGATGGGATCCAGACGTTGATCAGTGCCCGGTTTGATCTACCAAAAGAAAACAATCAAAATCAGTCATTTTCACTTAGAAATAAAACAAAATCAAATAAACACTTATTACAGAATTTTCTCCTCTAAGAAGCATTCTGCATGAGCAATCTATACAGCCTGCATCACACTTAATAGTGAGCTAAAGGACAAGTTTAAGTCACAGCATTCAGCCTCCAAGACAATGTTTAAGGGATTTAGTCTAAAATATGTATCATTTAAATATGCAGTGTATACTCTGAAATGAGAAAGAACTGCCTTTCAGGTTTTTTTTTCCCTGAGCAACTGGTCCTTCACTCACATTTTCCTCTGCATAAAACCACACTGTTAGTGAGGCAGGCACAGTCACTGTGGCACAGACAGAAGGAGCTACCTTTCAGTTTTTACCTGGTCAGTGACCTGACCTATGATGCATGTGAAGCTCAGTTTCCACCTCTGAGGATGAACAATGGTGGGAGCTATGGGAGGCGGTGCACAGTAATGCCCACAGTTTCTGGAGCACCCAGGAAGTGTCCACACTGCCTCCTCACTGCACTGACTTCACACACAGGCCCCATTTTCAAGATGACTCCACAACAGAGCACAAGAGACCAATGGCCAGGACTATGAGAGTGACAGCTGTTTGGGACTTAGGGAGGGAAGAGCAATGGAAAATAAGAAGTTGCAAAACGAGGACAACAGCTTCAAATACCCCTCTTTGGACTTACCCAAAAATAATATGTAGGTGGATCTTATAAACTAAGATTTAAATTATAATACAAGGACTAGTGATGTAGCTCAGTGATAGATCACATGTCTAGCATATACAAGGCCCTGGGTTTGATTCCCAGCACCAAAAAAATTACAAGCAAAATTCAAAATCATTTACTGAATACCTACAATGCATGACTCAATATTTTCACCTACATTAATTCATTTAATTCCTCATATGGACTATTTCATATATATGTAATAGTCACAGGTTATATGACAGTTTTGCCTCGTGGGATGATTCAAAATTTAAGTTATAACTCACCATACATACACACACACAACATCACATCCCACAAACACCATTACTACCACTATCACTATTACTATCATCACCATTAACAGCCACATTTGCATGATCTTGGTCATGCGAAGCTAAAACTGTGACCATTGCTAAACCTTTGAGGAGTGTCATAACAGCTACCTAAGTAGGCTGCACGTCCTAGGAAACCTGGGCCTCAGCTGGAGCTGTGCTAGGATTGGAACACCACTGGTAATGGAAACGATGGAAGATTCTAAGAATTACTATTCTCATAACTTAGATGGTAAAGAGCATTTTATTTTCACAAGGAAAATAACCCTTCAGGTCCCAGTTTCCTCCTGAAACTTTCTGCTAAACCCTGGGCAGAGGTGGTAACTTCCTTTGGGAGGCAAAATAAGCCCTACTGATCATGTGTCCAGGGCTGAAAACACATACTGAAATTGTGAGCCACCAAACTTATTTGTATCTACAGGTAATGACATTTCGCTATAAAGGTTCCCAAAACACTAATAGTATTTACAGCAGTAATGGTGAACCTTTTAGCACTTTCAACGATAATAAGCAGCCCACTGTGGCACATGTGTCACAGTTTTGCCACCACTGTTCTACAGGATTCACTATTTGCTTCTCTGTCCTAGGGGTAGGGGATGCAGAAATGCAATACTCTGATTTTCAGTCCTTTCTGTGATTGGTAAGATCTAGATGAACATCCAGGGACACACTGAGATGTCAGATTTCTTTCAGGGCATTTACTACACAGTGTATTAGAAGCAACTGCTCCCATGACCATCTATATGCCCCCTATATGTTCATTACTTTGTGAATTTTTTTGTTTGTTAAATAGGAATCTATTCAGAGCCTACAGTATGCCATCCATAGTTTTAGGTACCAGAGACAGAGAAGAAAGAAAAGGCAGACACAACTCTTTCCTTTAGGAACATACAGTATAACATGGAAGCGAGACAAATCTCCATATAAGCCACTATGGTCCAAGAAGATGTTTAGTGTGACTTCAATTTTTAAAAATATACTGAGATATGTTTTGTGGCCTGACATATAGTGTATTCTGGAGAATGACTTGGACACTTGAGAGAAATGTTGCTATAATCTGGATCTAGAATGTTCCCCCAAGGTCTGTGTGTTAAAGGCCCATTACCCAGCATGGCACTATTGGGATGCAGTGAGAACTTCTAAGAGGTAGGACCCAGTGGGAAGTTTTAGGTCACTGGGGGCATATGCGCAAAGGAGAGCTTGCAATCATGGTCTCTTTCACTCTGTCTCCACTTTCCAGATGCCATGTGGTGGGCTGCTTTCTCGCTACCAGAGCATCCTCATCAGAATTTGCTGCCTCACACAGACCTAAAAGCAATAGGTCCATCCAACTATGGACTAAAACTCAACTATGAGCCAAAATAAACATTTTCTCCCTCTCTCAATCTTCCTATGTAATCCAGGCAGGCTTCAAACTTGTGATCCTCCTGTCTCAGTCTCCCAAATAGTGGGATTGCAGGCTTGTGCCACCAAGCAGACTGTTATTTTGTTATACTGCCAGAAAGCTGAACAATACAGGTATGTACTCTGCAGTAATGTGTGGAGAGCTATACAAACATCTGTTATGTCTAACTGGTTTACAGTGTTGTTCAAGTCTTATTTCTTACTGATTTTTAACTATTTTTAAAAGTTCTATTATTAAAAGTTGGGGACTAAAGTTTACAACTATTACTGAACTATTTCCACCTTAGTTTCTGTCAATTATCACATCATATGTTTTCAGGCTCTGACAAATGCATATATATGTAAAAAACTGTTACACAGAAATTATTTAATTATCATTGTTTTAAGTGTCACCCAGGAATCCAAATCTAAGGAAAGTAAATCCCAAGCAAGCATGCTGTCAGACCAGGCTTCCCTGGTAGCAGTGCTTGGGCCAGGCTCTGAAGAGAGGTATCTGAGCCTGGCAAGAGTGCTCTGGCCATGGAATCCAACATCTGGGAAGAGTATAGCATCTACAGCAGGATGACCTGAATGTGAATCCCAGGTGAAATCTATCCTCTGTGAGACAATATCTACCTTGAAGGCTGTGATGGTGACTAAAAGAGTTAGAATAGGCCTGGCATAGAGAAAATGCTGGATGTGGGGGTTAGGTAAGCAACAACAATGCAGGGTGGCTGGTGTGCAAGGAGGCAAGAGGAAAGGGTGAGGGCCTTCACTGTGAGATCCAGGGTAGACCCTGGTCCCTGTCTTGAGAGAGGGCAATGGTGCCAATATGTCTTTCTGGCTCTAGCACCAATGAGCAAATGAGTGAGAAGTTCCAGATCTCTGTAAAGAAAGGAGGTGGCCTCTACCAGTTACCTAGGCAATTTATGTCTATAATAAGTCTCTCCTGCCTCATAAGGAATCCCCTCATGGCTCCCACCTCACCTCCCAACATCTCCTACCAGTGTTCTCAAGTGGTCACTACCCTAACAGCCTCTAGATGAGTCCTTGTGCCCACAGGCACCTTAAAGGTAAACTCACCTGTGATTTCCATCCTTCACCTCTTAGCCACCTCCTCACCCTCCCACCTAAGAGTCATCCAGCCTTTAGAGCAGCCCCAACCCAGAGAGGCCTCTTGATGCCTTTGTATTTTTCATAATTTCACTCACACTGCCACAATAGCCCTGCAAGGTTAGTATCAGGACCACCTTACCCTTATGAATGAGGAAACCAGGTTCCAGAGAACCTAAGTGGCATGGCCAGCCTCATACTGGTGCGAGTCCAGTGACTGAGATTCCAAAGCACATCAACTTGGCTCTGAGAAAATCTTTCTAATGTTCTGTCATGTTTTGACTCTCTAAAAGCAGCTGTTCTTGGATGATCTCTTTTCTTAAGAAACTGGATATTTTGGGGGATTATTTTTTTTAGTTGGTTAGTTGGTTGGTTGGTTGGTTGGTTGGTTGGTTGGTTGGTCTGGAGTGGGAAGGTCTCACTAGGTTGCCCAGGCTGGCCTCAAACTCCTGAGTATAAGGGATGGGAGGCTGACCTTTCTTTACTCATCTTGAATGAGTAAGGAAGGAGGTTCTCTGCCTGGTCCTTCATCCAGGACTCATCTCTCTATACCAGCCTAGCAGTACTACACCTCCAAAAGCCAAAGCAACCTGCACAGAAAATGTCTGAAGACCAACAACCTCCTTAGGGGTTAACAGCAGAGGCACCAAGAATAGGCAAAGCTGATCAAATTCACAGTAATGCACTGACTACTGGTGTCTCCACTAACTCTGAAGTTATGACTTCAAATCCCTACACAAGCTATACAGATAATGGACTGGGTGAAGTTGGCCAGAGTGAGGCTACAAGGGACAGTAAAGACTGTGGCAATCTGTAGAGCACAGGTCCTTGTAAAGGGACAGCTGCCCCTCAACTAACTGTGGCCTTATAGGGAAAATTTTGAATTTAAAATTTTATGCAATACCTTCCAGATTCTAAATGTCAGTCAAAGCCAAAAAGCTTTTAAATATCCAAGGGAAATATGAAACAGGTCAATAAGCGCAGGACCCAGGAGAATAACTCCCCACTTCTATTATAACAAAATCAACCTTATACAGACTTCATGGTAATTTTTGTTCTCTCCCGAGGACTTCTGGGACACTGGCCAATAGCAGAGTCCTATTTCCAAAAGACCCCTCAAACCATATGCCATGGACTTACATTTCAAAATCCGACAAACTCTGGTCTTCGGATGTTTGACTCAAATCTCCAGGCACCTACCATCAAGAAACGGGGAGGAAGAAAGAAAGTGCATAATGGTTACCATGGTTTGCATAATCATGAATGATTTCTACTTCTCAAGGACCCCTTAACATTGCCGTTTCAGAATGAGGTGAAAAAAGTTACAGGAAAACAATAAGAAACTTCGTGGAGGGATAGTTAGCCACTATGTTGCAGAAATAAAAATACGCCATGATGAGTGATCTCAATTATCTTTACAAAAAAGGACTGTTAATCCTATTGAGATAATCACAGGCATGTAAAAGCATGTAATTTTGAATCTGTGAAGGCCTAATTAGAAGCTGAGATGCAGGATATCAGATGTTCAATGGGAAAATATCCATTTTCACCATGATGAGCATCATACACAGACAGGCACACTACACAAAAACCAAAGGCACCATCTATCCCCAAATGGCTCACTCACCCCTATAACAGATGAGCAACTTAGGCCAAATGTGGCTTCTCCTGACTCAGAACGGACACACAAGAACATGGCAAGGGGACAGAAACTGACCTACATGATATGATGGTTATGCACAAGTACTGCTTGGAGGTCCTGACCCATTCTGTGGAAGTCAGCATGAAGGCCAGCCAGCCAATGGGAGGCATGACCTCAAGCAAGCAGTTACCTTCCCAGCCTTGCCTCCTCCCCACCCCCATAAGGCAATTAATTCTCAGCACTGACTCAATAATTTGCAACTATTATGTAAAGATTACTAAATGTCCAGTTCTGATAGATGCTTAATAATCGGCGATATTATTCTAATATCCAGGGAATGAGCGCCCTTATCTAATGTGATTAAAGCTGAATTGGTTAGCATTTTAAGAATGTGGGTCAAAACTAAAAAGAATCAAGTGAAACAAAGAAGGGAGTGCACTAATGATGAGGGAAAAAGTGAGAATGTGAATTTCACATCTTGTAACAATCAGGACTTTGAGATTATTCAGGAAGGTAATATATATAACTTGTCCAAGACCATACACACAGGAAGTAAATATGAACACAGGTTCATCCAACTTCAAAGTCTTCCCTGTTATAAACCTCTCAACAAAAAGAGAAAAAGCCAGCAAAAAGATGAAAAAAAGGTACATTCTGAAAAAACTTTGTCTGTAGACATGCAAATAAACAGAGGTCTGGCTTTGAGAGTAGGAAAACTTAGCAAAAATGGAACCTGCCCCTGGGTCCATGCAGCTCAGTCCCACCTCTTCCTGACTGTGTGGCACTGAGCAAATCTCTTCTCTCTAAGAAGTGTATACTAGTAACCTCAACTATAAAATGGGTGTAACAGTGACATAAGGTTGTCCTAAAGATATAATGAGTTACTGTCTGTAGAGAACACAGAGCAATGCCTAGCAATATGGAGAACCTCAGTAACCATGTACTCTGATAATATCTTGAAAATTACTAAGAAGTGAGAGCAATATATTCAATTATCCTTGACACCAGACACAGGACGTGCCTGGCTTGCATGCAGCGCACCTTTACCCTGTGCACAGCAGCCAAAGAGAGAGTAACCCAGTCTGAGGCCTTTCTGATGTTTGCAGCCAAGAAATTCAGTGGGGCTCTGGGAATCAGACTATTCCTATGAAGGTGCTACTGACAGATTCCTTCAAAACCAAGGAACTAGCCCACCTCCCTGCTAGTCAGAACTCTAGTTTCCTAGGACCTCACATATTAATCCTGGTCCTAGCACTTGCTAAACTTGGTGTCATTCTGCTGCTCTTGATCATCACTTTCCTCTGGGCAGCTGGAAAGAAATAGTATGTTAGGAAGCCATGAGAATGCATGTACCAATATCCTTAAAAACATTCATATCCTTTGATCTGCTATTGTTATAGAAAGTTGAGTTAGATATATTACAGGTAGACAGGGCTAGGCCCTCAGAAGGAACCAGCATGCAAGACAAGATATCTTGCCACTGTGAGAGAGACCAACACTCCCCAGACCTCAAGACAAAAGATCAAACATATGCATACCTCCCTAAAGATAAATATCAGTGATTGATATTCTAAATAGGTCTCTATTCCCTTAAAAAAAAAGCCAGACAACTCAGTAACCCAACCCCCTAAAGGATAAGTCCCTTTTCTATATTCATGCCTGCTTGCTAAGTGGCTCCCTTCCCCCATTTGGTCCTAGATTTAATCAATTTTACCTGAGAAATTGTGTTTGTAGTCCTATTGGCTGACCATAGTTTTGTCCCACCTCATGCCCACCTAGGGAGTTCCCATGTTTTCCACTTTGGACCCACCTCATCACATGGTTTTACTCTATAAAAATTCCTTTAAAAAACGGATTCCTTGGCAACCCACTTGGGTCCCCTTCTGTCCCTCTCTCACACAAAAGCTTTCTTTCCTTCAAAAATACATTATGGGAGGCTAGGGAGATGGCTCAGTAGAATAAGCGCTTCCCTGGCAAGCGCAAGGGCCTAAATTCAATCCTCAGTTCCAGAAGGAAAAAAAAAAAAAAATCTGCTCTTAACCTCTGTTACTCCTAAAATTATCTTTGATTTTAGAGAATATGAACTGATCCCAGGTATCTTTCATTCCCCTATATCACTATCAACATTGATTTAGAAGAAACAATCAAAAGCATCAACTAAAATTTATGTCAAAGATCCTCTCTATTTCTATGAAAGCTAAAAAAGATTACATGTTATAGCTCTATCTATAGAAGAATGGGTCAAGAAATTACAGCATATCCATGAGAGGGTAAGGTAACAAAATTTTAATGTATTTTATGTATATGTGTTCTAGGACTAGAAGTTAAATTCTGAAAAAAATCAGCAATAAACAGTAACAGTGACTATCACTGATAACAGATTAGAAGTGAGGTAGGAGGAAAGGAGACTCATTTTTCACTTACTATCTTTTTGTAAGATAAGAAAGAGGTATCTTCTGTATTTCTTCTAAAAACTGTAGATATGCTCTTAGAGAACAAGGTAATTTTCTTTGTGCTTTTATGAAAAAATCATTAAGACAGAACATAAGTGAAGCAAGGGCAGGATGCACACACAGATCTAATATACTATCTCGGATTCAGACATGCAGAAGCAAGGATATCCCACCATCTTTGTCAGTTTTTACATCAAAAAGCTATGAAGTGAAGTTCAAGGCACCAGTAAAAAGGATGGCCAGTGTGTGCCTGGGTGGCTAGTGCACTACTGAAAATTAGGCCACCTGGGAATACATTTTTTTATGACAGTTGAGCTTTGAAATAATGTACTATCAATTAAAAATTTAAATAGGTAGTATTGGGCCCACCAAAATGGTGTTTTTGATAAATGTTTAATGGCATAGATAAAAGTTCTGCTCTCTGGTTAATAAAAAGCAGCAAGAGACAGCAAATGTCCAGTGTGAGCCTTAATTGTATTTTACAATGTTTGCATGTGAATGTGGTTAAAATGAATGAAATACAACCACAAAATGATGGTGAGCTACCGTCAGGACAAAAATCAGAGGAGTCTGTATTGAGTATTTAGAACTTTGGTATATTTTGTTCAACAAAGACACAGGACCGATAAATAATCTGTATCAATACAGGTATGTAGCATCATATTTTTTTTCCATAATTTTATTGAGGATATTATTAGGTAAGATAAAATTTCTTTCTATATCTCCTTCCCCAGTCAGGATGCAGAAAGCCAGATGAAAGAGACATTGGGATAGAAAACAATGAAGCTAGGGCTCTGACCCCACGTGCACTTCCACACAACCCCCACTCTCCCCTGGCTGGGACTCCCAACTCCTCAGCAGGACCCAGAGCAGCCCTCAGTCACTCCTCTCCTCTGAGTCTCCCCTCAGCACCTGAGGCACAGGAAGGTTCTTCTGGTGTGAAGCCCAGGTACTAGGCTGAAAGAGGAACTCACAGGCTGTCAGACACCAGCTCCTGATGCAGAGTTGCCTCCTCCTTTAAGCAGTCTTATTTCCTACAGGAAGTGAGCAGAGTGTGTCCTTAGGGAGGCTCATCCATAAGCACCTCTGAGCATATGTACTCCAAATGAAGCAGCAAAGGCAGCCAAGAGGAATGAAGGAAAAGATAAGGTGGGGGTTTTTTTTTGTTTTTTTTTGTTGTTGTTGTTGTTGTTGTTGTTTTAGGACAAGAATCACTTCACAGTCATAAGGAACAAATAGCTTCATCAAAATGAGTCAAATCGTGCTACGGGATGTTTTCCTGAAGATACGCTTCTCCTCAGGGATGCTGGTTTTCCAGAATGCTTTGGACAGCGAATGTAAGTGCCTGGCAGTTGTTAAGTCCTGCTGGCTTAGAGGCTTTTCTTCAAATTCTCTGGCATTCTTCAGATCAGCAATCCTGATATATTTATCTGGGTTCTGGGAGGTTGCTTAGAAGAAGAGTATATGACCTTCTAAGGCTGTGAGGAGCATGCCTGGTAACCAGGCCAGGATCTATAGCAACTTCAGGATGACAACAGATGGCTCGATTTACTACACCTCTTAGGGTTTTTTCCTTCTGTCTGCCTAGAGTGTTACTAGATATCCTTGTTGCTCATAGCCATATCCAGAAAGCTGATTCTACTTTATATGCTAGCAGTAAAGAAGTATGGATAGAGATTATTTTGCAAGAAAAATCAACTTCCTATTGAAACGAACTATAAACATCTGTGACATTCTGAAGCTGGGGGAATCTTGGAGAACTCAGCTCTGAGACATGACCTCCTCATTCACCCCTCCATGGGGAACATAATGGAGCTACTAGCAGCACATTATCTCCATTTACTTTTTACTGATCCTGCAGCTCCCCATCAGCCTGTGGTCTGGGTAGCCACAAGGCAGAATTAGGATGCAAGGAAAGCAGAGATCATTACTGGAGAAACAGGGCAGCCAAGATTCCTGGATCCTCCTGGAGCAAGTACCCAGAGTGCTCTGTGCATAGGTGCAGATGAGACCCACTCCCTGACCAACTGCATCAGCAGTGAAGATACTGCAATCTCTGATGACTTGGGACTCCCTGGAGGGTGAGGGCAGGGATAGCCTCTTTCCTAGGGTAATCAAGCTCATAAGTCCAGCATCAACAGGGAAGTGTGACACTGGCTTACCCTTTCACTCTGCCAAGTATTCAAGCTCAGGAAGATACTGAAAGTTCTGCCAAAAGGACCAACAGTAGACTGGATGCTGAATAAATGTTTAAGTTAAAAGAGACTAGGCAAAGAGTCAGAAAAAGAAGAGAGGAGGAAAAGGAAGAGGAAGAGGAAGAAGATAAAAAGATAGAGGGGAGAAGAGAAGTAAAAGGATGAGATGGAGGGAAGAAGGGAGGGAAAGAGGGAAGTAAAGGAAGGGTCTAGCAGCCAATTTTTTGAAACAAGAGAAAAAGCATATTTCCTCCCATGAGCAGAATCAGGCAAGGTGGACAGGGACCTCCCCTCCTTGGAGGTGCGTTTTTTTTTTGTTTTGTTTTGTTTTGTTCTTTTTTTTTTTTTTTTTGTGGAACTGGGGGTTGAATCACCTATAGTTCTAAAGGTTGTGTAAACATGACACTTCTACCAGAAATCATCAGGGGCCTGAAGTTTAGCTCATTTGTTTAAGCACCTGCTCATGCAAATGCAGTCAGGCTCAGGGGACTATGGTTTGATCCCCAGCTGCACATGCCTTACCAGACCCACCCTTAAGGCAGCCTGAGCCAGCCCTCCCTCCCCCCAAAAAAAAATTCTTCTCAACTTTTAGCCCAGGGAGATAGCTCAGTGGCATAAGCACCTGCCTGGCAAGTGCAAGGTCCTGAGTTCAGTCCCCAGTACCATAAATAAATAAATACAGTAATTAAACCACCAGAAATCATCAAAGACTTCCTACTTTACAAAGCACTTTCACATAACACCTGCCCCACAGTCTTCTCCTTCCTCAGGGAAGACTAGAGGGTCAGTGTGTGCAAGCAGACAGGAGCCCAGTCCAAACCTCCCTTCCTGCTCAGGAGGTTTTAAGCTGTTAAATTTTGTAGTGGCTTGACTTACAACAATAGATAACCTGCAAAAGTTGCCCAAAGCCGTTGGGCTAGTAATAGATGTGAGATCAAACACAAACATCTTACTCCAGAGTAGCACTGCTGCTGACTAAGCTATGCTGCCTCTACTGCAGTTTTACTATTCTGTGTGCTGAAGCCCAGAAAATGGTGGAATCCAAGTTCATTTTTCAAGAGCCTCAGTTGACGGGGAACCTTTGACAGGGCAGAACACCTCTGAGAGAGTTCACCTCTCCTAAGCAGATGCACACGGTAAGCAACTGGCCTAAGACCCTTAGTCTTTCTTAGAACCCTACTCTTGGTCACAGCATGATGACTTTTGGTAGGTTTCAGGCCTAAAGGCTAAGCCCAGCCCTGGCCTAGTCCAGGGTGGCTAGATTTCTCTATAAGAAGGCCCAGATTCCTTTCTATGTCTGTGCATAGGTTCCAGACTGAACCCAACACATCAGCATTCAGGGAAAGGTAGACATTTTGAGTCTTAATCCTGGTTTCTCTGACAAGGAAGTCACTAGGCCTCAACAAACTTTGGTTTCTTTCTCGCCTACTCCTTACCTTGCCAACCAATCTGGCTGTGCTCTTAGAAAACATCATTCTTCAACACTCAGCTAAAATATGAATCCCTAGCAGGCACCTTCCCTGACTACCAGAACTAAATAGCTTTTCTACTGTCACCCACTGCCATTCACATGTTCAGATTGTACTTACTGCACATGGGTTATCTGTAGATTGGTTACTTCTCTGCAAGCTCCGAGAGCTGCTTCCTCATCTCTGTGTTCACCACATCTATGCATCCACATGACACCAGCAACCTGCTCTAGCACGGGGCACACTGTACATCCTATGACTGATTAAATGGATGAGTCACGATATATGCTATATTTCTATGCTGAAATGTCAATCAACTTTAAATTGCTTTGTAGAAAATTCAAAATATTAATGCATGGTAAGGAAAAGTTAGTTTGGAGACAAAAAGAACCAAAGGAATCTTACTTTTCTACTACTAATCACAAAGCTCAGAAGAGTCACTACTCAAAAGAAAAGGCAAGAGAGAAGACACAGCTGGGGCAGCAGATCTTTGCCCCAATTATGCAACAATACCCATAATTCATATTTGTCAGAGTCATTGTCTCACTCATCCCTATTTTCAAATACTATTCCTTTAAACAATTGGCTCCCACTTTTGGCTGCCAAATATGACAACTATTTTCCATTCCACCAACAGTCCTGCTTTCTTAACTCATTTTTAAAATAAGAAACAAAGTGTAACCTGGCACAGCTCTGTCTTCCAGCTGGAGTGGCCAGCCAGAGATGGGCAGGCTCAGAAAGCTTACACTATCTACACTTCAGGTAGTAGCTGACCTGTATCTGGGCCACCTTCAGTGATCTGTGTTTGTAATCTGTTTGTTTGTTGTTTGCTTTAAAAACATAATTAGAGGCATGACATTCATATGGTTTTAAAAACAGTCAAGGTCAAGGACATTTTGCTTGGCATAAATAATTGGCAAAGTAAAGCCCTAAAGATATTAGGTTTTGTTTATCAATTTGGTTGGGATTTTTTGTTTTGTTTTGCTTTGCTTTGTTTTTATAGTACTGGGGCTTGAATCCAGGGCCTGTGTATGCAAATAAGCACTCTACCACTGAGCTTCAAGCAGAGTACTTTTATTTTCTTCTTTGAGACAGGGCCTTAGTCTAAGACTAAGTCACTAAAGCTTCACAGCTGGCTTCAAACATGTGATCCTCCTGCTTCAGGCCCTCAAAAAGCTGGAAATACAGGTGTACACAACCACATCCAGCTAAGATTATGGTTAGCTTAGAATCCTTGCACTGACCAACATACTTCATGTGAATTAATTTTTGATGTGTGTTTTTCCCAAAAGATCATGAAGATCTCAAGGACAATACTGTCAGAGACCAAAATGGTATCAAGCATACATGACCGTTCAGTGAATGTTTGCACTGGATGGGCCAATAAGCAGATATCCATATGGATAGTTGTCAGGTGGATAAGTGGATGTTTGGAGAAGAGAAGAAAAGATGAAGACAGAATGAGAAAATCACCTAATTTATTACAAATGGCCATCTAGTTTCTTTCCAAGCAATTAAGATACTAAGACAACATATGTACAAAGACAAGGACATTCACTGCAGTACCAAATATGGTAATAAAAGCCTGAAAACAAATAAAGGAGATAGTGTATAACATATGGCACAGTCAGAGTCAGATTTTACAGCAAATAAAATAACAGCACAGGCCTCCTCTACGGACAGGGATGGTCTCTAAAATATAAGGTCAAAAGCCAAAAGAAAAGTCAGGTAAGCCACTGTTTTCATCAAAAATTCAGGAGATATATGTCCTCATGTGGCTAGACTGCACATATGTGTCTATCGTAATTAACCATTTCTAGAAAAGTACACAGAAACTGCTAACCATAGATGTCTTGGAGGAAAGGATAGTAACAGGAATAATCAGAAGGGAGAGACAGACTTTTTTATATAAAACATCATTTATAAACTTTTAATCATGTACAAGTTGTTAACCTTTCAAATAATAATGTAAAAATCATACCATTTTAAATAAGAAGAAAACTACCATGTCCATGATAGAAAAGAAACAGAGCAATGCACAATTATCTCTGAGAAAGTACCCCGGGAAACACCAAGAAGAAGCCCAAAGGGACATTGTGAGAGGAAGAGTATTAGAAGACATACATACTAATATGGGCACTTGATTTTGAAATCACTCCAACAATGATTAAATGATGGCTGTATAGTGGAATGGACAGATTGATGATGGATGGATAGATGAAGGAAGGAAGGAAGGAAGGAAGGAAGGAAGGAAGGAAGGAAGGAAGGAAGGAAGGAAGG
>NDGN011554174.1:12274-23755 GCA_002564285.1 Tympanoctomys barrerae | reverse complement strand
GACAAAACTATGGTCAACCAATGAGATTACAATCACCATTGCTCAGGTAAAATTGATTAAATCCAGTACCAAATGGGGAAGCTAGCCACG
Source organism: Tympanoctomys barrerae (assembly GCA_002564285.1). NCBI lineage: Eukaryota > Metazoa > Chordata > Mammalia > Rodentia > Octodontidae > Tympanoctomys > Tympanoctomys barrerae. The sequence continues at coordinate 23,665 of NDGN011554174.1, read as the reverse complement.
TAGTAAGTGGGCATGAATACGGGACAGGGTTTCTTCCTGTTGAGGGTTGTGTTAGTGACCCATTTTGGGCTCTTTCAGGGTGTAGAATACCTGTCAATTTTTTAAAATAAAGGTAAGAATTAAAAGACGTATACTTTGAAAATTACAGTAATCTGAGAAAGGAAGTTGAAGAGTGTCTCAGTTACTTTTCTCTCCTTGCTTTGACAAAATACTAGACACCCAGAATTAAAGAATGAAACATTTATTTAGCTCACAGTTTGTGGAGGTTTCAGTCTATAATCAGCTGGCTCCAGGGCAGAAGGGCACATGGCAGAAGGCAGCAGTTCATGGTGGCAAAAACGAGCAAGGAGCCCAAAGGGAGGAACCTGCGGCCTCTCTCCCCTCACTATATTTCTCTCAGACTATCTGCCCCAGAGCAAGCGTAGCATTCATACCCACAAGCTCGGCATTGGATTATGAATTAATCACAAACTCTAGAAACTTTCCCCAGTGACTGCCTGCAGCTTTTGGCAGACAACTAGACACAAACCGTAACAAGGAGGATATCAGAAAATAGAAAGGGAGCCTCTTCTTTTGGGTAGGAAGAGGTAATACAGTGAAAATGGCCATGCTTCCAAAATCGTTAAACAAAGTTAATGCAATCCCAATCAAAATACCATTAACGTACTTCAAGGAACTAGAGAAAAAAAATTCCTAAAAATCATTTGGAACAAGAAGAGACTTAGAATAGTGCTATGATCTGTGTAGAGGTGTCCCCCAAAGACAGAGGTAGTCGTGGGGTGGACTTCTAGAGTTTGTTATTAGCTCCTTTTTTTTCTGGATACAAGAAAGCACAAATATATTTTACCTTTAATTGTGAAATTTTGTCAAAAGTCATTTGAGGAAAAATAAACAAGTTAAAAAGTGATTTATTGATGAAGTTAAAAAAAAGGGGGGATGATACTTACATCTTAAATAATGAAACACCCTTTACCTTTAAAACATACATTTTTACAAATAATAGAAGTAAACTTCTGTTATTAGCTCATGATCCTTCAGAAATATGGTGATGAGTGCTACAACTGCCCCAGCACGCAACTTGCCTTACAATGTAAAGTGGGAAGAGAAGCTAGTAGCTTGAGCTGCTGCTACTCCTCCATTTTGCTCGCTGCGGTTTTCTGCCACCATGCAAGTTTGCTCTCTGCCTTGTGCCACTCTACCTTAAAGCCAGCTGAGTTTGGACTGAAAGCTCCAGTAACTGTGAGCTAAATAAACCTTTCTTTCCTTCACTTCGAGTGTCAGGTATTTGTCCCAGCAATGAGAGAAGAATAACTAAGACAAATAGTGAAAATAATCCTGAAAAACAAAGAAAGTCGGGGAGCGTCACAATCCCTGACTTGAAAATATAGTACAAAGCTACTGTGAGAAATTCAGCATGATGCTGGGGAAAGAAAAAAGTCCAATCACTTTATCTTGGACAAAGAGGCCAAGTAAGTTCGCTCATAGATATAGAGCCTTTTAATAAATGATTCTGGAAAGACTGGCTTTCCACGTGCCAAGTTCTTCTGTTTTAATTAAATTGCATATATTGTACTGCCTACTATCATCCAACTTGTCACACAGGCTTTGTTTACATTGTATCATTTTCATGCTCTTCTTTATTTTGGATAATTTGTTTGTTCTTCTGAAGTTAAATTATGACATGATATTTCAAATTTTTCTTTCCTTTTTTTTATTGTACCAGAGGTTCAACTCAGGACCCTGTGCTTGTCAAGCAGGTGCTTAAACTGCTGAGCCATCTCCACAGCCCTAAAATTTTCTTTAATGCAACAGAGAATGTTCCCTTAAAGTTATATCTTATACTTTGCTTTCTCTGGTGAATGCCTCATCTGTTCAATAATTATGACGACAATTTTTAAACCCTTAAGCAAATGCATTATAACTATCTTTTCATTCTATCATTTGTGTCACCTTATGTTGTCTTTCCCTTAACTGTTCATTTTCCTTTGGCTAGTTGTTCTATTTTCTTCTTATCTATGTGTATAATATTTTTATTGGATGTTGTCAATTATACTCACTTTTTGGAGAATTCTGCAGCAAATTGTTTTGTCTTCTCTCATACAACTAAATGGCTCTTTACTCATGTTGAGAATTTTCATGTTATGCTGTTTTGTGAGATATCCTCAGGCCTCTGGCTTAGCTGGATCGAACTGCTAACTCTGTTTCCATTGTGAAGGGCAGCAGCAGAAATCTCTCTCTGGAGTTTCCATCTTTTACTTTTTGTCACAGAGTAATTTGGAGTCTCTTTTGTCTGTGGTCCACAAAGTATTGTGCATTGTGTACTTGCAGCCCTCGGGACTGACCATGCTGTGCGTTTCTCCTGTTGGTTTTTTTCCTATCATTATGTAGCTACTTTGACTTCCCGGAACGCCATTCCCTGCTACTGTGACCTAATAAATTGGGTTAATGTCTGTTTCTGTTCTGTTACACCCAACTCTTCTCCAATTGAACACTATACTCCAGGGAGGGCGGGTTGGAATTAGCTTTTAGTCAATGTGTGTGCATTCCTTCTCTCAAGAGTTGTGTGTGCTCCAGTTTCAGCCTGATTTTATCACCAATACCTTCAAATAGTTGATTTCCTTAACTCAGCAGCGTCTTCTAATGCTTCCAATGTTCGTAGGTGTTGTCTGTGGTAGTGGGTTTGTCAGTTTAGGTTGAGATTTTTTCATATCTATTTTAATTCTATTTTTCTATTTGGTTTGGTTCTCTTCAAGTTCATGTTACCAAGTGGATCTTGAAGAAAAAAATATTTAATAAATCTTTAACTTTTCTCCCACCAGTTCTTTAGTATATTCAAATCAGACACATGTAAACCGTGATTTCATTGACTTTGACATCAAATGAGCTCTGTGCTTTGAATAATGAGATAGCTATACGTCCAGGGCAGGTGTTCAGCACCAAATATGGGGACTTACATAAAGCATATTTATGGAGAATTCAACAGAGTTTTAAATATTGTTTTATTGACCAGGGGAAAACAGAATGACATTCATATGGCTGTGTTTCACACGATCTCGACAATACATGCTAAGACGGAAAGGCAAAGTTGTCTGAGAATTTCCAGCAACAGTTTTGATATTAGTGTAAGTGCAGAAATAGTCTAACAAAATCAAGCCCTTGGTTTTCAAGTAATTATAATATAACTTTATATTAATTAAAAGGAACTCTAATTTTTCAAAATTTGAGATATGTGGCTACACATATTCTGATGATCAAAGAGCACATATCCAAAAGATTAGGCTAGTCAACACTTGGTTGGACTGTATTCTTTGCTTTTCAATCACACTAAGGAGGTTAGCAGTATACAACTAAAATACTCCTAAGTGGAAAAATACGGGTGATTGTTCACTTGTATTACACACACAGCAGTAAGTTAACACTCTTGCTAAAATGCAAAGATAATACCAGTCAGCTTATTCTCACTACTTGCTAAATAGTTATAGAATGTTTTGCAAATACTTTAGAATTATTGAGCGGGGGGAAGCAAAACACTAGAAAATAGTTTTACTATTAAAGGCACTCCTGCCAAAGTGGAATGGCCTTTTCTTTCTGGGTAAGAAAATAAGCCAGGCTTCAAATCTTTTCCCGCCTCATATCTGACAGGCCAAACACATAAGCTTTTTAATCATGGTAGTATCCTAACCATCACAGTTCAACGTGAAGAGCCTACATTCTAAGGACAAACTCCATAAGCCTGAGTTCATTCAGCCACTGTCATACAGTCTTCTGTCTACTCTGTCCCTCAGGGTCCTAGCTATAAAATGATAAGCAGTATTGTAACTACACTGTAGAGTGCATATGATGGGTAAATGAATTAGAAGACATGCAACATGCAGAATTCTCAGTAACACTCTAACATTACAACTTGTGGAGAAAATTTGAAAGAGTAACTGATTTCATTCTATCATCTTCTAAGTTTAGTTAAACCACAAGACAAGGGAATAGTGACAATTTTAACTCTGCCTTCATCTAGAATCTCTAATGCTTTTTCTTTGCTTTTTTTTTTCAGGGCAGGGCACCACTCTCTAGTTCAGGCTGGCCTTGAGCTACCTGTGTAGCCCACGCAGGCCTGCACCTTGCAGCAGTACTCCTGCCCCAGCTTCCAAAGTGCTGGGATTACAGGTGGTTTCCATCATGACTGGCCTTTAATCTCTTTTTAATAGTAAAATATCAATAAATACTTTTCATAACTCCAAAAATCTGTATTTACTGAGAAAAAGAATAGGTTATGTGCACATCCATTCAATTAATATTCATCCATTGCCTACTCTTGGTTAACAAAAAGAACTCAAAATAGAGTTTAAAATCTAATCAAGGGCTGGGGAGATGGCTCAGTAGAATAAGCGCTTCCCTGGCAAGCGCAAGGGTCTGAGTTCAAGCCCCGGTTCCGCAAAAAAAATAAAAAAATAAAAATAAAATAAAATCTAATCAAAAGTAAGAAAATAAATTACAGTAATGAACATAGCATACAGTATTATAATATTATAGAGTAGTATATCCTCAGTAGGAAAATGAGATAAGACATATTGCAAATAGTATTTAAATAAGAGATCTAAGGAATGAAGGGATCTGCAACTATAACTAAACAGTCAGGTTAATAAAATTCAAGATCTATTGGTCTAATCATCTCATATCTTCATAGTACATAATTGCATAAAGTAAATTAATCTTACAGCAAAAGCACAACCCTTAAGTTGATCTCAGTGATTGTCTCTGTTAGTTTCTTGTCTCTGACTTTCCATGGTCACCACCCAACATAAAGGAGACAAAGCTGATTTGGGCTCACAGTTTACAGGGGGTTCAGTCCATAGTTGGCTGACTCCAAGGCAGAGCAGCACAGTAGAGGACTTGGTGGGGGAGGGTTGCTCATAGCATGGTAACCGGGGCAGACAGAGAATGCCCCTATCTATGTCTTTTTTTCAAGGAGAAAAAGGATTAAGCTTCTGTCACTCATCCATGTAAGACAGGAGCTCACAGTGCTGCCCATGCCTCTCAGCATTATAAGGAAATTTTAAAGGACATTTTTTGCATGAAAACACCAAACTATTAAAATTAGAAACTCAGGGATGGAAACCTGACTCTAAATATTTTTAAACAAAGCTTCTGTACATGGGGAAGGGAAGAAGAGTTGAAGGGAGAGGGTGGGGAATGAGAAACAAAAAGAAATAAAGTATATCATGTGTAGTGCAAATTCCCTACAGTGAATGTGACACTGTGTGTGGGAACTATGTGCTTATAAAAAAATAATGTTGCTCAGATGATTCCATCATTGTATTAAAACTAAGACCCAGTAACTGAAAATGTCAGGCCTGAACTAGACCCTATTAACAAAAAGCCTCTCACCTTTGGCCAGAAAGATAAATGAAATACAAGAAATACCAACACATAAGTTTAAATCTGCTAATTAGAGAGTGAAATACTTGGTGAAACCCTTTCAAAATCTTTCCTGGGGTTCTAAATTTCCAGCTATTGTCTCTTAAAAGACCTACAGGCTGTCTAGTCTAGTGAGAGGAGCGGGTTCACATTTGCTCTAAGTGGTTATTGCAGTATCTGATTCATCATATGAATGTAATAAATACTAATGGTCATCACTAGGTCTACAGAAATTTTCTGCAAATTGTGTACACTATTCACTATTAATTAATTTTTTTTATTTTTTATTTTTTTTAGAACCAGAGCTTGAACTCTGGCCCTGCCACTTGCCAGGCAAGTACTTACTCTACTGAGCTATCTCCCAGCCCACTTTTAAGTAATAATTATGTAATCCCTTTATGTCTTCTTGATAGCTTATTTGCAACTGGGTCAGGACAATTTTAGGAAACTACTTGCATTTATAAACTGTTCATTATAAAATGTCATATATATGTGCTTATCTGCTTATATCATGGTTGATTTTAAAATCAAACTGCATGGCATGGACAATGAATACACAAATCACTCCTTCAACTCATTCCATCAATATTTATTACAGGTAAAATCATGCAGGGTCTGTGACTAACCCAAGAAGAAATATATAATGTTCCCCTATGGGTACAATTTTAGGAGGAAGTTCATTATTGTAGCAAGAGTTTGGCTGTCTTTATTAATTTTTATGACATTGTATAAAGAGTATATAATGCAAGTCATAAGAGTTAAGAACCATATCTGATAGTTTGTAAGATAGCATAGACATTAGATCTCTATGGCCAAAATAAAAATATGTCAGGCTTAACTTCACATTTCACAGTATAACCTTACATCAACGAAATATATACATTTTATGGATATTGCCATTATTGTGACATCTTTTAAACAGACTTGTTTTTAAAATAGATAATTCTACTGGATAATTAGAGTAATAATAAATATAAAACTTTGCATACTATAAGTAGATAATAATAGCAGATATGTGTGTTGGCCAATGTTTATTATAAAAGGAATTAGCCCCAGCAACTGTGGAGATTAGCAGTTCCCCAAATCTGCAAGATGAACCAGAAATCTGGAGAAAGAGGGGCCTGACCGTCAGTCTGCAGCCCAAGGGTGAGAAGACATCATGGGGCAGCTCCAGGTCTAAGGTCAGTGAGCTTGAAAGCCAGAAAGAGCCACTGTGTCAGCTCAAAATCAAAAGCTCAAGGAAGCCGACTGAAGTGTGCATCTCTCCTGGATCAGGGTCATCATTTTTGTGCTATTCAGGTTTTTAATTGACTCAATGAGACCTAAAGACATTAGGAAAGGCAATTGGATTTGCTAAGCATACCAATTAAAATGCTAATTTCACCCAAAAACCTCCCCATAGATACTTTCAGAATCAGTTTTGAACGTGTGGCACAGGCAGGCTGACATATAATACTCGCCATGACAACATGTTTATACAACATGCTGACGTGGTGATAATCGGAGGCCCGTTTGCACTTGAGAAGGATGTGATGACAGTCTATGTTTGCAGCTGTAGGCTGGGGTGAGCTTCTTCCTGGTGCGGATCCTGCTGCTGTTATAACCCTCTCTGTCCAGACCACACTTGCCTTCCAGTTCCCAGGGCCTCTGATTAAGCACATCCGCAAGACACTCAAATCCCCAGTGTAATTCATAGCATTTTTTTTCCTTCTAATATTTCTACATAATAACTTTTTAAAATGATCTCCAAATTAGGAAATTAAAGTCCTATATAAATTATTATCAGTTTCTATCAAATATTAGTGGGCCAGCCTGCTAGCTCAGCAGATTAAAGTGCCTACTTAGGCAGAGCGCAGCGGCCAGAGTTCAATCCCGGGCCTGCCATGCCAGCCCCACCCACAGGGCATGCTGAGACGGAGATTGAGACTGGGCGCAGTGGGCACACCACTGGGTGCTGGGCACACCTGTAATCCCAGTTCGGGAGGCTGTAAACAGGCGGATCACTACGAGTCTGATCTAGTAGTGAAACCCTGAACACCCTGTAGACCCTGCTCTGGATACAGGAAAAAAAAAAATCTATCAAATATTAGCTGTAGATTTTTTGATGGTGGCCCCAATTTTATGACTTTTTAAATTTTATTTATTTATTTTTATTGGCAGAACCAGGGCTTGAACTCAGGCCCTTGTGCTTGCCAGGGAAGTGCTTATTCCGCTGAGCCATCACCCAGCCCCTATTTTATGACTTTAATAGTTATATTAGTCAGGGGATGATGTGATGACTGTATTTTTGTACATATAAATTTTTATGCTTCTTATAATATCTAAAGAAAGATCTTCATCTCATCGTTTGTGGCCATGGATGTATTCCAATATAGAAAACTCACATGGAAAAGATAATGCCTTTTTAATTTCCCTTTCCTAGTGTATTGTTTATGATGATATTAATTTGCAGCAGGTCCTTAATGTTTGTAATTCTCAGTTTTTGCTTGTAAAAAATGGGAAAGAAAAAAATGCTACTTTATAAAGTCAACATGTAGATTAAAATAATGTATACAAAGTTTGTAGTAAAAGTATATCATTGTGTTAATATTTTTGACCCAGAGATGCTAGAATAGGCTCTACTTTTTAACTGTAAGTTAAAAAGAATGGAATATTATTGAGAAATATTCCACTTAAACAAACTTGAAAATAGAGTATATTGCAATTCATGCAACTCACTTCCTCAAAGTTACAATTTTATTCTCTTGTGCCAAGTGCAGAAAAAAAATTCTTTTCCACTTGACCTTTCTTTAAGGTATACTTAACATCACAGATAATGTCCTACTCAAGAGTTCTGACCATTGTGAAATTTAGAAGACAATATCTAAGATTTCAGGTTATAATATCTCAGATCTAAAGGATAGGCCAAGCTTGGTAAGCATTTCAAATCTCTTGTATTCCTGAGAAAATAAACACTAAATATGTCACTAGATTCAAATATCAAGTAGGCAGCCTCTGGCTTCCTCCCAGCATGCAGTGACACATATTCCAGACCTCTCTTGGAGTAATTCTTATTTGACCTCCAGAGACGTGAAGCCACTGCGGAGTGTAGGAGCTCCATGCAGCGAAGCCATGTACGGTGGAAGCAGGTTTCAATGTGTAGACCAAGTGGGCCAGCTATCTGCCCTTTGCAAGCAACCAGGAAGAGAGAAGAGAACGGAATTAAAAAGCATGGATATGCCTATGCTTAAAGAAAACATTTGCCAGATTTTATAGGCTTTAAGAAAACTATAGAGTTAAATATGGCTGTAAAAATAAAAGATACATTAGGTGAACATGAAAAAAAATTGGAATTAAAAATCTCAGTGAAAACTCTGTTATCTCAATTTAATTAATCCAAAATGTTTCTTCTGCAATGAAATTGCAGCGTCCTTCGTTTATTATTTCCATTAAAAGAAGAGTCTGGTCAGGTTACCTCAGCTTGTAATTTACAATTTAAATCTCTAAATCAAATCCATCTGTTATGTGGCTACTCCAGCCAGGTGTATCCTGCAGCAGCTGCACGTAAAGGATAATGCCCATCATTACTTGAACTAATTTTATTGGTGACCACAGAGTTGAGGTAATGTTTGGGGTAGATGGAGGGGAATTAAATTAACCAAATGCAATTGTTTTCTGATTTGAACAATTTTATTCAGAATTAAAATGTAAACATACTTTTAGTATCAATTGGTCAGGAACACCTGAATCATGTGTTAGCCCATATTTACACAAAGTAAAAAGTAAATTTTCTTCTTTTTTAATATTTCAATTACACCTTTTTCTTCTCCTTAAAATTCCCAATTAAGGGGCGGGGGAGATGGCTCAGTGGAATAAGTACTTCTCTGGCAAGCGCAAGGGCCTGAGTTCAATCCCTGGTTCTGAAAAAAAAAAAATTCCCAATTTAATCCACTCGTCTGTCAACTCATTGATATATGACTGTTTTCAGCAGCATGTCAAGAAATGAAAGGTAATTTGTGTTGTTTTAGATTTCTTAAAAAATAGTAGTGTATATTTACAATAATGCTTAAATAGTTTTTCTTCTTTTTAATTTTTTGGCCAAATTTGCACACTTCTATCTGGTAACCTGAGCAACTAATTTGAAGACCACAATATGCCATATTGAAATTCCATATTGTTTCTAATGGTTTTTGTTTGGTTTTTTTTACTACTTTTATTCTCTTAAAAAACAAAATTTGTCAGGGAGATAGCTCAGTACAATAAGCACCTGCTTGGCAAGTACAGAGTCCTGAGTTCAATCCCTGATGCCTCAAAAAAATTGAAAATTAAAAAATAAATTTTCTGCCAGCACTTCCATTCAGTTGTCATAATGGTAACAAGATTGTAACCATGCCACACTCCTAATTGCTTGAGTATTTTTTAGGTTACAAAAACTGTTAGTTCTACATTTCCAATGATATAAAATGTTTCAGACCTGGATCAGACCAGAGGCTCTACTCAAATTAAAACTCAGTATCAATAAAAGTAAAGAAAGGAAGAAACTCATGAGGAAATGCAGGAAAGAGATAAAGCAATGTGATGCTTTAAAAAAAACCCACATGATTTTCTACAGATGAAAATATAATCACACATAACAATTGAAATGCATTTCTACTTAAGATCCAAACTCAATATTCATTGGCTGGCAGAAACACCTAGAAAATAAGTAAATACATAACATAGGAATGCTGGTGTTGGAAGTACCATGGGAAACATCAGAACAAGGCAATGAAACAACTGGTCTCCACTGAAGAATCAATCCTGGCAAAAAAAAGTCTAGCATCAACCCTTTCCAGCTCTGCAACCCAACACAGCACAGAGAGGATTAATTAATGAAGAAAAGAGCGGGAGTTTTAAGAAAAGTGTGGTGGTATTTTTGTTCACCTGGTAATCATTTCTCAGTTTTCAGGACAATGGTAGTGCCCATAGATAGTGGCCACATTTCTAGGACAGACGTTGCTCATTTTAAAACGTTTAAATTCTTTGTTCAATGAATCTGACTTTTTTTTTTAAGACTATGTCTACAGATGCCATTTCTCTGTACTTACCAATGGAGTCTATATTTGGTGAAAATACAGAACCCTGGATTGAGGAATTTTTGACAAAATTTTGGTGTGCAAGCTTCAAAAATCCCAAGGTCATAAAAGTCAAGGGAAAAATTAAGGTATTCCTCAGAAATGTAGACCGTAAAACAATATGCCAAATAGATGGGCTTTATCTCTTAGAAGAAGATGGGGTCTTGCCATGCTGACCAATCTCATTTACAACTCCTGGGGCCAAGTATTCCTTCTGTTTTAGCTTCCTGAAAGTTGGAAGAACAGGGGCACATCTCTGTGTAGCGTGTGTCAGTTACTTTTCTCACATTCCCGGCACAAAATACCCAACACTTCAAATTAAGGAAGGAAAAGTTTATTTAGCTCACAGTTAGTGTAGGTTTCAGTCCATACTCCGCTGGCTCCAAGGCAGAGTGGTGAATGGCAGAAAAAGAAGTTTGTGGAGGCAGAAAAACAGCAGGGAGCAAAGGGAGGAGCAGCGGCTGCTGTAGCTAGCCAACCTCTCTCCCTTCCTTATACTGTCTTCAGGCTGTGTGCTGCAAGGTGGGTGTAGCACTTGCATCCGTAATCCCAGCACTGGATCATGCATTAATCCCAAATTCCAGAAGCCACTCCAATGACTGCGTGAGGCTTTGAGAGGACAGCTAGACAAGAACCATTACCAGAGGGCTAGCCTGCAACCTACCCATCAATGGCATTATTGGAAGAAGGACCTCTTCTTGAAATTTATCAAAGTCTTTATCTTGATTTGATGGGGGTACTGTGGTTATACAGCCATGACATTTTAAACGAGCATTAAATTTGATTAGCATTAAATTAGATTATGAAATGTAATATCAGCACCAGAGAGACAGAGAGAGAGAGACAGAGAGAGAGAGAGAGAGACAGACAGACAGACAGACAGACA
>NDGN011554167.1:1460-18411 GCA_002564285.1 Tympanoctomys barrerae | reverse complement strand
CCGGGGATTGAACTCAGGCCCTTATGCTTGCCAGGGAAGTGCTTATTCCACTGAGCCATCTCCTTGGCCCCCCTGGCATTAACTTTTAAATATCCTTAAATGTGTAAACTCAGGCACATAAGAAAGCCTAGAAAAATTTGGAAATTACATAAAATCAATTATGACTAATATATATGACCAATATAACTCAGACAGTTATTTAAGTATTAATTTTATTTTTAGCCAGGACAAAACAAATATTCACATATTATGGTTACTGTTTCACTCAACCACTTGATTTACATTTTTACTTCATCTTATTTTTTAAACCAACATGAAGGCAACATCCATGTCCTTCTTCGGCACAGGGCTCTGCTCTTGCACCAAGGCAGGCTTTCTGCAGGCATTGCTGCCTGCGACTATGGGCTGCCTGCTGTTGTGTTTACCTTCGCCGGGGCTGCCTGGCTATTGTCGAGCCAGTTGAAATGATTCATGGGTCTGACAGATGTCTGGTACAGCTGGATGTGTCCTTGATTATCCCAAAAGTCTGGACAGCACTGTCATTCACCATTGCCCAAATTATCTTTGTATTGACTGTGGAACCCTCTGTGACAGTCCTGTAATGGCTAATTACCCAGGATACCTTTGGTACTCACTTCATAATGGTTTAGCGGAAAAGAAAAAGACTGTAAGGAAATGAGAAAAAACATACCAATAAAAGTAACATCCTGTTCTTTGCAAAGAACACAGACTGTAGTGTGATACAGGATATATATTTATTTGACATCATGCAGTTTATGCTAATGAAATCCAGGGACACAATAGTAGCAGCATAGATTTCTCAGGCAAACACATAAGGAGGAAATAAAATGTAAAGAACCTTGACAGTGATAAATTATGCAGAGTAGTAGGAGCTATTAGCTGTGAGACAATTGTATGTATAACATACTTGAAAAAGGGATGATGAGTGGCCATTTGCCTGCCTCGCATGCTGAGGGCGGGGAGTAGGTGAGGGTAGAGGGGAGAACATGTTCTGTTTAGCAAATAAGCTCCCCAGAAACAGCAGAAGGGGGGGAAAGGAGGAGATCCTTGGGAGAGCTGTTCAGAGGAACAAGAATAGAAAGCTGAGGTTTTGTTCCCCCTCCCATGCCATAAATTAGTACATTCTGACAAACATAGCTCCCACAAAGCAGATATATATTAGGGGGGAAAAAGATAAGGGAATAGAGGGTACCAAATCCCATTTTGACTTTTAGTGGAGATGATGAGATCCCAGGAGGGCAGACAAAGCAGACTGGGAACAGCTTCTCACACAAAGAATACAGTAATTTGCCACATCCTGTCCAGGCTGTGTTTGAATGTCACTCCTGTCTTAATTACCAGACTAACAAAGCTATTCGGCTATTCTGGAGTCTCCACCAGTTTGTGTAATGCAAGAGAACACCGGAAAGGATCACTCACAGATCTTTACTGAGCAAGGAGGCCAAGCAGGGGTTTGAGGAGTGAGGGCGCAAGGGAGGAGATCTGCACTCTCACTTGCTCCCAGGAGACGCAGTGACCCTCCTGAAGAGGCTCTAGCTCGTGTTCCTATCTGGAGCTACGATACCTTGCATCTGCATGCCCTTTAGGTTTGATAAAATGAAGGCTGGCCCACATTTCTGTTCCTATGCTTATGCCTCAGCCCTGTGTCAAATGACCCACAAAACATAGGACAAAGTCAACGTGAACACAAAATCTTGGGTACTGAAATTCTGACCAAATTTTCCTGTCTAGTGAAGATAAACAAACCTCACTTTTGAGTCCACTGCTGAAGGCAAGAATTCCTTTCCCTTCTCCAGGGCTCTGTATCACTTGATTCTTGTTGGTATCAGAGACATTGTTCTGGCCACTAACTCCCATTGAGTTTAGGAGAAAAACAGGCAGGACTCTGTGATGACTCTGCCCCAAGCACTGTGTCATACAAGCCCCCCAAAAGTGACTTTTTCCTTACAGGAAACAAGGCTGTATATATGGAACCAATTGTGCATTACTCCTTGAAAATGGCTTGCAGTAAACACAATTCAGTTCCTCCAGGGCTCCAGTTAGTTGTAGAATTATTTCGTACTTAAAAAGAAGTTCGCTACATTTCTAAAACATTCAGATTACATTTACATTCCCACCAGATTTGGGGGTGATAACAGTGATGCACTGTGACAGAAGAACAGGGATAATGAAATATACATTTTTAGTTCTTTGTCCATCCCTGCAAATAGCAGTTACGTGTCCTTTATAATTTCACCACTAAAGTTGTTAAGCAAAGACTTAATTTCCTGATCACATCTAATCTACAATACTTAGGATTTTATTTGGAGGTGGACATTGACCTAGCAGTATTATACAAAGTATTAAAATAATTATATAATAAGTTAGTTGAGGACCGGCTAAATAGCTCAGTGGATTAAAGTGCCTGAAGGAGGCGCAGGGGCAGGGGGTTTGACCCCTGGGCCTACATGCCAGCCCCGCCCCCAGAGCACGCTGAGAAGGCAATTGAGACTGGGTGTGGTGGTGCACACCTGGAATCCCAGCTCTTGGGAGGCTGTAAACAGGCGGATCACTACAAGTCTGATCTAGTAGTGAGACCCTGCACACCCTGTAGACCTTTCCTTAAAAATACAAAAGAAAAAAAAAGTTAAAGTCAGGTTCAATAAAAAAGCAAATTATCCCTTTTTTCCTTTACATTTCTGAAGGAATCTAAGAAATGGAAGCATTCAAGGAGACATGCTGTTTGTCCACAAAATGACACAGGAGCTGACAACCTGGCTGATTCTCCGTATAAAGTAAAATTTGCCTTAAAGCTACTTCTCAAAAGGCAGTAATGACATCAGAGTTCTGAAACCCCTGTTAGTAATTTACATAAATGGGATTTGCTTATGATGAGAAAGAGGAAAAGCAGGTGGCAACAGCTTGAAAAGGTTCATACTTACTATAAGCATGTTAGAAATCATCTTTTAAGTCAGATTTTTAATCATGAAATAAATGTATTACAAATATATCACATAGTCCTACAATTGTTTACACTTGTTTCACCTTTCAAATGTAACACATGACCTTAAAATCAAGGACATAATCAAGAATTCCTTTAGCGATTCTAGTGATTTCCCTGAAAACAGAAAAACCCAAAGTTGAAATAAGACTGAGGAGTAGACTTATTGTTAAAAGACATTATGAATAAAAGCACAAAAACGTTTGTGTTCAGTAGTTTGCCTAGAACTAACTGCTTTTGGGGAAACATTGTGAATTTTTTTTTTTTTGTCTGTTTGATTTTTATTAGTACTTGTTTGTAGTACATAATGCTTCCATTCATTGTGGAAGTTGGTATATGTATATTATACCTCTCTTTTTTCCTTCCTTTTCCCTTTGCTTTGGAGGAATGGGCACTCATATGTTATTCACTAACCTTCTGATACAGTGAAGGATCAAAATTCTAGAAGGGCAGGCAACAGCCACAAAACAAAGGAAAAGAAAAAAAGCAGTATAATCTTTGGACTTAACTTGCCATTTAAGATCTGCAACAGTGTCCTGGGTGTGATCATTATTAATTACAGCAAAAACTAAAAACTCTTTGTTATGTTTTGTGTCTAGGTGTCCCCCCAAAGTCGCATGTGGTCATGGAGGTTCTTTGAAGGTGGCTAAATCTAGAGTGTGTGATTGATTTCCGTTACAGTGCTGGGTTTAAGGTGTGAGGGTGTGAGGAACAAGGGTGGGTGACTGCTGGGTGGGTCAGCCCACTGATTGGATTGGCACTGCCCTAATCCTGGTAGACTGGATATAATATAAGGGACAGGAAGAGGTCTCTCTGTCTGTCTGTCTGTCTGTCTGTCTGTCTGTCTGTCTCATTGCTTTTGCTGTCATCTGCCACCTTGGACTGTTGTTGCCTTTCTGTCATGAGCCACCCAGCTTGGGAGCCAGCAGATATGGGCTGAAACCTCCACAAACTGCGAGCTGAATAAACATTCCCTCTTTGACTTTGGGTGTAGGATATTTTTGTCTCGAGCAATGAGAAAAGTAACTAAGACAATTGTAACATAGAAAGAATTGGGCGTTACAAACTCAAATACTTAACTGGGCCCAGACAGGAATGTAATGGGGGCTGGGGAAGCAAACTGGATAGTATCCACACTCAAAAGAACAGCTTCCACTAATTGTGGTCACTTGCAGGTGAGAGCCAGCTTTGGCCAGATCTCTCGTCTTTACATAAAAACCTGAAAATCCAGGTTCTTAGAGATTTTGTGTCCTAGTGGCCTCACAAAGTCTGAGCCTGAGAGGCTGTGAGCATAGGGAAGAGAGCTGGGTCAGGGTGGACAGTGCTGGCAGGGGTGGGGAGGAGGGTTATGCACTCTGCATCCCATGCTTTCTGGGGTTGTCCAATAACCCATACGCACCATATATCAGAGAGATGCCATTGGATATGGAGCTATTTGACATTGATGATAGCATTGTGCTGACCTATACATAGCTCATTTTAGCTAAGAGCACAGTTTCTTTGCCTCATATCTTCTAATCCACATGATGAGAGGGATGCACAGCTTTCTATATAACCATTTGTATGTCCCACCTTCTCCTTTTCACCCCTTTACTTCCCCACAGGATGGCTTGGGCCACTAGAGATGATCTCCATCATCTCCCTGACTAGGCTCTACCCGGTGCCATGCCCCCATGCCTCCTCTGTAGCACAGGCACAGTTACCATTACCTGTCTTCCTTTCCTGTCCTCTGAGCTCAAGGGGGACAGGAATTCATCTGCACCCTTAGCACCTACTTCAGTGTCTGGTATATATCTGTTGAATAAATGTTTGCAGAAATAGAGACATTTGAATAAGTCACATAAAATATGTATTTGTATCCAGAGATTAATTCTATCATCTGAAACCCTTTAGGAGAGTTGAAATGAGAACTACTTCTTAATCCACTATCAAGTAAACTGGTTGTTTATTTTTGAGACCTCTTTCGAAAGTCTTCTGCTGAGAAGAGGACTCCTTAACATTTAATTTTGAAGGGATTCCTGATTTTCCTTTTTCTGAAATATGGCAATAATAGAGGTTTCCTTAAAATGTCCATTTAGAGCAAACATGCTTCCAGACAATGGTAAGAATGGGGAATACTACTTGTGGTAGATTATAAAAATGGCCACAAATGAGTTCCCTCTTCATCCATCCCTTGGATGGTCTCCTAAGCGTGATTTGGCTTTGTGGCCTACTTTGGCCAATGACAAGGGCAAGCAGACACTGGTGTTCCTGGCAACTCTGTTACTCCCAGCATGTGGACAGACCTAGGCTAACTGCTGAAGGCCTGGGGCTCAGTCACCCCCATTACTGCAGCTAAGAGCCAGCATCCACAGGTAAACATGTGAGTGTGATAAGCCTAGGTGACCTGTCCCCAAGTGACCTGCCATCTGGGGCAAATGTGTTGGGAAATCCAAATGAGCCCAACAGCCTGCCTGGTGGAGCCAGGCCTCGATAGCTGACTCACATGCAGAACTGCAAGCTAAGTTTTGAGATGGCCTGTCACACGGCAACAGCTAACTGACACACAATTTTTTTCCCTCTGAAACTAAGGTGTTTTCTTCAACCAGGCTAGACAAGAAAATCCAAATATTTTTCTAAGTATTTTCATCTTCCCTAACTTGCCATTTATTTGTTAGATTTAATATGGCAAAGGCCTTTCACCACTGGAGAGTTTTCTATCTAGGACTGGGACTTTGGCTGGAAGGGATGCAGTTGCACTGTTTCCTCCTATGAGTCTCTGTCCTGATCTTATTAACACTAGAGGAAGGGCAGCAGCTCTGTGGAGGAGGAAAGAAAAGGAGGTATGCGGGCCAAGCTAGAGATAAAGCTCAAAGGGTATGTGAAAAAATTCACTGTACTGCCATTATATTACAAAAGTTTATTATAATAAAAAAAAGTCCATCCAAGTTTCCAGCCACTGGAAGCTAAAGAATGAAGCCAAGCAAATATGAGGACTACATAGTGTATCATTTTAATGTAGAGAAAACACATATATTAGATGCATGTTTGCCTTTGTTTAAGGCCCTTAAGCCTTTCTTAGCATTTTTAGAAAAATGCATTGAAAGTAAACATTTGTTACTTTATAAACTGCTGCCCTAAAACTTTTAGTATGTTTTTGTGCTGAATCTTGATATAGTAATTTTAAAAAGCCAGAAGCATGCAAAATATGGAGTGGTGTTGCAGAGCTGGGATAGAATAGGTGGGTGTTGACAGAGTGCTTGCTATTTGCCAGGACTTATTTCATTTAATCTTTTGCAACCACCCTAGGAAATGGAGGTCCTAAGAGGTAAGCAGCAGGCTAAGAGTGCACAGTAGCTAGTAAGGTTGTGTGTTATAAACAGACTTCAAATCTGATTCCAGCAGCTGTGTAACACCAGCAAAATCAGTACTTTCTATTATTGGCAATACATTAATAATTTCTATTGAGCTCTTATTACGTGACATTCATTTTTTTTCAGTTGAGAATAATAGCTGGCAATTATTGAAAATACATGTGCTAACACTGTTTTAAGCATACACACATAGTAATTAAATTGTCACAAAACCTTCAGGAGGTGGGTATATAGTTTCTACTTCTAAACTAATAAAACTGATACAGAAAAGTTAAATAATTTATACAAAGTTGCATAGCAAATTTGGGAAGAAGCAGATACTGAAGTTAGAAATATTAAACCCCAAACTCTTCCATTAAATCACACATACTCATTCTTAGGCTTCTTCAAAAATAATTTTGAAATCATTATGATAACAGCCACTAGTATACTGGGTTATTGGCTACTACTTTTTTTTTTTTTTGGCTACTACTTAAAGAAAGCAAGACACACTGAAATCTGTACTCCATGAGGTCAGCACTGCTTGTTTTGTTCCTAGGGTTGAAACCCTTCATGGATCATGATGCCTGGTACATGCCTGGTTCAATATTTGGTGAATGAATTATTGAGATAACCCAGTGCTGCCATACAAGTAGTAACATAAGGGTGGATGATAGAATATTTGTAGCTTTGTCAGGCTTTCTGGTAGGAACTGCATTGGTTTCCTAGGGCTGCTATGATAAAGTATCACAAACTGGGTGGCCTACAAAAACCAGAATTATTTCTTGCATAACTATGGGGGCTGGAAGTCCAAACTCAAGGCAATGATAAGGCTATGCTCCCTCTGAAAGCTTTAGGAACAGCTACTTCTCTGCCTCTTCCTACCTTCTGGTAGATTTCAGCACCCTTGGCATTCCTCGGGTCATGGCCATGTAGCTCTAGTCTATGCCACCATCTGCAGATGGCTGTGCTCCTTCCTTATGTGCTTGTACCCACATTTTCCTCTTCTTGTAAGGACACCAGCTATATTGAATTTAGGGGTAAACATCAACTCAATATAGCCTCATATTAACTTGTTTACATCACAAAGACCCACATAAGTCACATTCACAGGTTTCAGATGGACCTGAATTCTTTGGAAGAGTGTTTAACCCAGTGCAGAGACTTTAAAAAAATGTAAAGCATGTTGTTACTGAGGCAGACATAAGAAAGGCATGTCAGACTGTGCACAAAGTGACACCCCACACTGCTTTTGAATTTAGACACTTAGGTTGGTAAAGCATAGAGGAACCAAAACCTAGACTATGATTATGAACGTATCTCTCTTCTCTGAGAAACAATTTGGATAAAGAATGAAGGATAAGAACAATCGTAAAACAAGTAACTAAAAAAATAGTAGTGAAGTATCACTTGTTAAGGAAACAAAGGAAAACTGCTAAATGCAGAAAATCTGGGTAGATCCATGTAGCTTAGTTACTCTCCTTTCTGAAACCAAATACCCGCTACCCACAAGTTACAAGAGTAGAGATTATTTCAGCTCACAGTTAGTAGAGGTGTCAGTGCATAGTCAGATGGCTCTATGGCAGGGCAGCATGGCGAGGGGCATCACAGGGGAGAGACAGTCCATGGAAGAGGAGGCAGACCACAGCGAAGCAGCAAAGCAGCGAAGCAGCAAAGCAGCAAAGCACCTTCCTTCCCCTTTTGTCCCACCTAGGCTACAAGTCTTTTTGGTGGTGCTGCCCACACCCAGCGTGGGTCTTCCCACTAACCACACCCAGAACTAAGCTGATCAGTGGAATAATTTAGCTATCACACTCTAATCCGTATTTGTATATCCTTAATTCACACTTATACACCCTAGACCCAGCTACCTCCAAGGAGCCTTTGGTGGAGCATCTTGATACAAGCTATAACACCATGCAAAGACCAAAGAGATGATAAACCTAGGACAAAAGGCAACTGCAAAAAGAGAGTTCTGTTGGATACTAGTAGAGGTGTCTGATTATAAGCATGAAGACCAGCCACTAGTCAACTGATGCTACAGAGACAAGACCACCCACGACATTACAGTTGTTACTTGGAGGAGCGCAGTAGAGTGGTGACCCAGGACAAGAAAAGATGAGAGTCTTAAAAAATTGCACGTGGTTCCCTAAGGGAAAGAGGCTGCCTGAGTGCGACTTAGTATATTTCTACTCCTCTCTGCTCTCATGCCAGGCAGCGGCACCCCTAGGAGATCAAACACTGTACTGCTCCAGGGAAGCCATGAGGGATGCGACAGAGCTCTGATCTCCCTAGGAGTGCAGTGAAGACGCAAAGCAGCATGCTGCAGCAGAGAAAGAGAGCAGGGCGGCCTGTGCTGGAGGCTGGGAGAGCGCCCTCTGTTGGTTGGTGGTCTCTGCAGGCCTCTCCAGAACACCTCTAGGAAACATCGGGGAGCGACAAAATGCGTGGCCAGGAGTCAGGTGAGTTGTCTGGCCTTGTCAATTATTTACAGTCTGAATTTCTATTGGAAAAAAAATATGTATGCAGCACCACCACTGTAGATGTATAGGTATGTTAAAAATTGCTGTGCTGTTCCACGTTGCTTGATGGCTGAGTTTATTTTTCAGATGAACCTGTGCTGTTGTAATCCCAGTTTTTTTTTTTTTAAAGCTGAGTTGAGAAATGTCAATCTCAATCATAACTTTGTTTGCTTTATAAGAAATTCTTGATTCAGCTGAGATCTGAAGTTTCGTTATGATTTTAGTTTTAGGACTTAAACTGGGTACTTGGCAGAAGGGGTGTGAAATAAGTGTTGTCCAGCTAGAAGAATGGATTGCCACTAGGGCTTTAAGTTTTGATAACTACATAGCCTTTGAGTTCTTCTTTGTTCAGTTTTGGTCTGCCCTGTATTGTAGGATTCTTTAGAAATGCTCCATTTTGAAGGGCATTATCTCTTTAGCTTTTGGGGGGGAAAGGGACTGGGTGGTGGGTGCTGGCTATGAGGGAACCCCTAGATAAATCTGATGAAATTTGAAATGCTACTTGAGCTCCTCATTTAACCACTCCAAACTTTCCTCAGGATGATTATGATACCACTGCCAAGGTATTGTACGTTTCTCTGGGTGTTTCCTTCTTTCTTTTTCTTTTTCTAATAAAGCAAATGCTTTTTCCCATGGTTGCAGCATTGTTTAAAGTGGACTTTGATTACTTCAGTTTGTAAAAACTGGCATCATAGATGTGTGTATGTTCCACAATGACAGGGGACATGGAAAGAGAAGAGCAAAAGAACACATCGCATTTTTAAGTAAGCAGTCACAAAAGGCCTTTAAATAATTCAACTTCCTACCATATTTTATGATCTTCTCTCAGTTTTACAGCATTATCTACCATAGAAATGCAGGGAGATTTGTGAAACACTATATAGCATTTAAGTCATTACATTTTATAGCTAATTTCTAATGTGGATTTGATTTTTTACGAGCAGAAAAAGAATCTAATTTGCATTAGTGACAGTAACTAGAGAAATTTAACACCTGGCCCTGGTTGTACTAGAAATTGAATATTAGGTACTTGGGTGCTAAAAACCCATTCAGATCTTCAAGGGGGATTTCTCATTTATTTATGCGCCGCTCTCATGTTTACCATTACAAAACTGTTCCTGTTATGATGAAAGAAAACTCCCTGCCTGCACACATCCTGGATATGCATTTTTCATCATCTGCAAGAAAAAAAAGAACCTATTTACCTATTAGGAAGACTGCACCCCAGAAAAATAAAACCACCACTACTCCATGCATCTAAAACTGTAGCTGCAGCATCCCAAAGAAGCACTTTGATTCCTGCTGGCCTCTCTCACCTCCCCCTGCTCCTCCCCCCAAGCTTCTCTTTATTTTCTCTCTCTCCTCCCCTCCCAAGCCCCTCCTTGTCGCTGTTTCCCAGACAGAAGCTTGGGTACAGTGTATCCAAGCAAAATTAAGCCTCTGCTAAGAAGATCACATTGTTGTTACAAGAGCAACCCATATGTTTGTAAAGCATAGAAAATTAGGATCTGCAAAAGAGGCGAAGCTGGTGTTAAATGATATGGGGAGTGACACTTTACATAGCTAGTTACAATTAACACATTGATGGCATTTTGCTGGCTCCTTGCAGTGATAATGCTGTTGTCAAATATGTTTAGTGCACCAAATCTCCTGGAGCTTTCAGCCAGGCAGCGAGCTTTTGACAGATTGAAGGTTTGGAGATAGGCTATCATGACAGATGGAAACTGGCACCGATGTTCAGCTTTCGCCCGATCACAGGGGACCTGCCCCCCTTATTCTGCAGGGCTCGGCTCTGCAACCTTCCCCCTTCTGATGAAAGCAGGGGATGGCATTGTTAAATAGTGCATCTGTGTGAGTTAGACTCCTTTGATGAAAGCATAAGGCCGACGCGCTGTGAAGCAAAAGACAGCCTCCGCTCTAACTGCATTTTAGATAGACTTGAGGAAGACCCTAGGGAGCTGGGAGAAAACTTTAGTAAATTTCAGACATAAAGAAAAAAAAAGGCCACCCATTAATTTCCTCTCCTGGAGAATATAAAAATATACCCCTGATGACAAAAATCTCAATTAATGACTTTCATAAATAGTCCTGCAAGCTAGCACTCCTTACAGAGGCAAGTGGAAGTGTTCTTTTTCTCTTATCCTCATTATTTCCTTTTCAAAATCGTTTAATTCTCAAACAATCCAAGGAAATCTGTAAGGAGTTGCCCAGGGGCAGTTGTGAATCTGCTACTCCTACGAAATTAATTCAATTATTCTAAAATGCTCTTCTCAACACTGGGCTGGGTTCTGAATCTAGGTTTAAAAATCCAGGGCAGTGGACCGGCAGAGTTTTCCACAGCTGAGCATAAATGGGAGGATAAATATAGTTCATTAACCTTTCACCTTTTCCCCACCAACCACTCTTTAAAGAAAAACATTCATCATTTTATTTCAAACGTCCATCTATTTCAAAGGCTTGCACTTCAACTCTTAAGAGTTCTTGCTCCTTGCTGACAAATTCCTCCCTAATTTCCTTAAACTGGCAGAAGAGTCTTCTTTCTTTGCGGTCTTAATCTTCAATTCTGCTCGCGCCCATACAGGATAGGAGCAGCAAGTCCTGCAGCCCATTTGAGGTATGATAATCAGCTGATTAGCTAGTGGAGTCGTTTTCCCTGAGGTTCTTTTGTGTGCAAAATCCTCACACTCCATTGACATGTGGACATCATAAAGCTGATGAAATGCAATTGTAATGAACAAGAGGGAGAGGCATCTGCAGCCCTCTAAATGAAGGACCCTTCCTCTCGCCATGCTAATTCAGAAAATCTGCTCTTAACGCGAACTCCCTCCGGATTCCAAATCGAGGCACATCTCCATGAATGCATATTCAAGGAGTGAATTAGCCTCGGTGGCAAGTGAGTGCCTACCCTGGCCAGACTGATTCTAATTTCAAGACAGATTATACTGCATCAACTGTAGTAATGATCTGACAGTTCATTTGTGACGAGAGTCCTACAGTCAGGTTTACTGCACGGACAGACACAGGTGCAGAGAGAGAGCCAGCAAGACCTCTCAGACAAAACCAAAGGCTGCTGTCAAATTATTTCAGCCAAAACAGACGGATGAAGGAGAAAAGAGATAATGCACTGAAAAAAATTAATGAGTCTTCATATTTAAGGCCTGGCTATAATGGCGGTCAATGGGTGTTCTCCTACCTATTATAGGTTCATGTTCACCCAGCAGTTGTTAAATTAGAAAGAAGAAGGTGAGAGATCCCTTCTGTACCTCTTTTCAGAAAACTATATCACTTGCTAAGAAATTTCCAAGTGAATGAAAGTTGGCACACAAGTTGTGTTTTTTAAATTGAATTTCACATGAATCAGTGTGTAGGAAGGAAAACTCGGCAGCATTTGGGCAGAGGCTGTTCATTCCCACTGCCTGCTCTGTGAAGGCTGCTAATATAAGAAGACAGGTTTGTTCATCACTATTTTGGATCACCTTTGGGTTGTCTGTACTACTTTTTCTATTAATAAATGCTAATTAATGATGTTAAGGAAGGCTTGACTTCGTATCCAAGAGTGCAAAGCACTTCACAAGCATTGATATATCTTTGAGAGTCAGAAAGAGGGCAAATATTAGCTCTGATATTTTTGCAGAGGTTGAAATAGATGGCTGGTGATAAAGTACTTGTGCAAGGTCACACCACAAAGCCACTCCCAGATCTCTGCCTTGGACTTATTTTCACTCCCCTCTATAGCTCGAGACTGAAAATACTCTAGGGAAAGGTGTCACTCATCCAAGGTTAAGGATATTCCTCCATAAGTGTTGCTAATAAATATAGCACATGCATTAGGAACAAATGAACAAGACAAGTTTAATAAGGACTGTTGTACTCTTAGGTGACCCACTCAGTCTCTGCATGGTTCACACAGAAGTCTTTGTCTGGCGCTCTGTTTTTGAGGTTATAAGAGCTTCTTTTCAGCCTCTTTCTCATGCTCTTTGCTTTCACACCGATCTTGATCAATAGCCTTTCAATTGAGTTTAACCCAGTAACCAGGCAGTGTGTGCTTGTAGACAGAATCATGGATGATTTTTCTTCCTCCAGCATGTTTTCAGACAAATTTGGAGTGGCTAACGAGAGCTATCAAAATAGCCACCTCCTTGAGCTCTTGGGAATCACCCAGGAGATCTCTGCCTATCATCCATGGGTGAAGCAATGAGGAGTGCTTTAGGGAGATAAGAAGACGAGACCAGTTTGTCTGCAGTGGCAAAAGTGCCTGACATTCATATGTAGGAAAGACAGTGGTGAACTTAAGCAAACAAATTAGAGAGCACAAGCCTCCCCAGATGTACCAACTAGTTGTTTTCTAAAATCTGTTTATTAATCAGTTGTTTAAATTTGCAATGCATTTTTCCCTTCCTATGGAAGTGGAGTTTTAAGTGGGCAGTTAAGGGTTCTCAAATCAGCTGTTGAAGCCATACTTGAGCCACAGCAGAGCTGAATAGATGGCCAGGGGCACACACACGAATGTGGCTGAGGGTGCGCTGCAGTAAAGGCAATGCCTCAGCTCTGAGTTCCAGCAGTGTTTGCTCATAGCTAACCTTTGCTGCTCATCTTTCTGGGGTTCTGCACAAGCACTACCACTTTCAGTCTCTCATCTGTGAAGGAGATGATAATAGTACTCGCCACATCAAACTGTTAGAAGAATTAAATAAGGTAGAATAAAATATCTGACATGATAGCAAATACTTGATAAATGCTAAGCAGGAACAAAAGGGTAGTTTGCACGCTTTATTTTTTGGTTTGTATTTCTCATGTGTTCATCACTAAAATCACTCAGCTCTGCTCCAAGGGACTAATGAAGATTATAGATGACCTTTTTTTTTAATTTTTATTTTTTTTAAAAAAAGGACCTGCAAATTTCTCTTCCACTTAAAAAGAAGGCAGGATAGCCTTTGGGTAAAAAGCCAGATCCTAAGGCCAGAATAGGTTCAAGTGCTGGCCCTGCCATGTCCCAGCTTTGAAATCTTGGGAGTGTTAGTCTCTCTGTTTCTCATCTGAGTTAGGACTATTATGAGAACTTATCCTGAGTATTAAGTTAGTACATGCAAAGTGTTGGGCTTGTAAGCATAATATAAGTAAGTGGAGCTATTATAGGGCTACCATGCCTGTCATTGGCAATGATGAATGAGTCTGAAACCAAAGCCCAGTTGGAGATTAATGACAGTCTCAAGGTTACAGTTAGTAAATAATGATCTGGGCCTCTAGGTTGGTCTTTGAATCCCTAGTTGCATACTCTTTCCAGGTCAGGGGTCCCCTCTACCACACACCTATGAGGCACCCTGGAGAGTTGGTTAACATTTATTAAGTACTCACTGGGTCTACTCCACTTCCTGTAGTTTCCTCACAAAAGAGAAGTTGTGCTCTAGACTCTGTAAACCAGCGGTTGGCAGAATGTGGCCATGGGCCACTGAGATGGCTGCATGTTTGTGTGTGGCCTTAGAGGTAAGAAATGAAGTGGTTGAAAAAATCCAAAAGAATATTTTGTAACACAAAAATTTAGATAAAATTTAATTTTTCATCTCTGCAAAGAGTTTTATTGGAACACAGTCACACCTATTGTTTATGTGTTGGTTATAGGGATGTTCACGCTCCAAGAGCAGACGTAAATTGTGACGGAAACTGGGTGCACCAAAACATCTAAAATATTCACAGTGTGGCCCTTTTCAGAAAATCTTTGAAGACCTCTGGTCTAGATCCAAGAAGGCTGACTGTACCTGTTTTATCACTGAGAAGGTAAAGGGGTTAACGATACCACCCCAGGTGCACACACCACCCTCATAGTGGCTGAGATCGAATAAAATTATCTGCTGAGAACTACATGCTGAAAAGTATTGATGATACACTCACTGAGTTCATGGACTCATTGATGATATAGTTGTTGAGTTCATGGACTCAGAAACTGGGCTGCCTGAGCCTCATTCTAGTCTGGCCATTTGCTGGTTGCATGAGCTTAGGCAAGGTACTCAGTTTATGTGTTTTACATAAAAAAGCATGTCGAAGAATGTCTTACACATTGTTAGAACTATGCCAATGCAGTGGACCATTGAGCTACAAAAAGCCTGACATATGAACAACTTGGACTATGACTTAAATTTTAGTTTCAATTTAGGACCCAAGTCTTGGGTTAAGATGTGAACACTGGCTGCTTGTGCCTCCAGATAGTCTCAGATACAGAGTTAATCCTTAAAGAGTTCGGGAAGGAACATTCCAACATCCTTACCTGTATGGTGTTAATTGAGAACTCTTGGGCCAATGTCTCTCTAAAGACACTGAGATCTGCTTGTACACAGGAGAGGAAATTTGAAGGCTTTGTGGAGGAGCCTGAGCCTTCAATTAAAAAACTAAAGTTACACCCAGCCCTTGGGAATGAATTGAGTTCATAAGTCAAGGGTCTATTATGTTAGCCATTATTATTAGTAGTGGTACAGATGGATCCTGGGGCCTCACACATGCTAGGCAAGTGCTATACCCCTGAGTCACATCCCCAGGCCTCAGAATTACTTCTGGGGTCCTATGAGCCTTTGGAGACAAGAAGGAGGATGCTTTCCACACAGCACTGGTCCATATGTGCTTATCTTCACACCTGCTCAACTGGCCTTTAATCCAGCATAAAGGTTTTTGCCTTTTCTCCCAAACTGTCCTTGAGCAGGCTTGCTTTTTTGTGCTTCCATTTAAACACTGTAAATACCACTTCCTTTATAGCCCTTATACTGAATAAAAATTTTATATAGGGTTTTGCTCAAACTAGATGTTAAGCTCTGCGGAGGACAATGGGGAGGGCCCTCCTTGAAAGAAGACCATTTGTCTGCATTATGGCTACTCTTTGCTCTAATTCCATGTATTGATATGTACAAAGCTGGCTAGGCTAATACTGTAATCCCTCAATTGGCTTTTAAGCAAGCAAATGGGTCTAAGCGCAGGGCTGATGTGTAGGTCTGTGCTGCCCCACCTAGAGTTTCCACCTAGTATGCATGAGTTAGGCCAAGTGATACCATGATGTAGGCTGAGAATGAGGCCCCAGAAAAAATTTGCTCAGTAGAATAAGTGCTTGCCTGGCAAATGCAAGAGCCTGAGTTCAGTCCCTGGTTCTGAAAAAAAAAAAAAGAATCTGTGGGGTCTCGGGGCAAAGCCAGGCATCAAAATGGAAACATTGACCCAACATACAAGACACTTCCTCAATCTGGTTTACTCAGCTTCCTCCAAACTTAGAGGCTACCTGTTACCTGAATTGAGTACTCTTTCCTAGTACCTCTCTGTGTATTGCCAAGGTGCCACTGTGCCTACTACCTAGCCAGCTCACAGCTCTCACGCATTTCCCACCATCCTCACAGGTCACTTGACCCCAAGCCACCCCCCTCTTCTCGAATTAATAAAACTGGGGTTTTGTCCTGGGTTGTGGCCTTGGTTCTAATCAGCCATTGTTCTAACTGGATCACTTTAGCTCCCCACAACTACAGATATTTGTTTACTCTTTCTCCTCTCTGTGGGTTGCACTAGAAGTGGTACATTGGAATTACTTATTGGAATTCCAATAACTTTTCCCTGAGGTTATAAATGTGGACTCCTCTGGACCACGACGAGGCCGGTGGACCAGGCTCTCTATAAAGTTCCTTAGAAGGAAAACAATTTATCTTTATCATCACAGTGCCTGTTATGTAGGGTATTTGGTACACAATAGTATCATATTATCAGTTAATACAGTACAATAGTGTCTCTGTTCATAAGTGCTTTTGTTTGTGAACAATTTGGTAAGCAAACAAAAGTGCTTGGAAAAATTTTGGCTTTGTTTGTGCACTCTGTATCAGATGTTGAGCACAACTGCAGTCATTTGTTCCACACAAACACAAACGTAGTCACCTTTTCCAAAGCTGTGCAATGAATTAAGTTCATGAACAGGGATATCACTGTATTTGGTAACTAAATCATAGGCCAGGTTTTGTTGCAAAGTTACTAGATTTTTTTAACATATGAAATATGAAAATCTCTACATGTAGCTTGCTTGTTTTCTTTCTTTCTTTCTTTCTTTCTTTCTTTCTTTCTTTCTTTCTTTCTTT
>NDGN011554166.1:11298-25816 GCA_002564285.1 Tympanoctomys barrerae | reverse complement strand
CAAAAAAAAATCAGGTTGAATCTGTGAGATAGCTGATAGGACCCTGGTTGGAAGGTGTGATTCCAGAGGCTGGAGATCTTTTGTCAATGCAGCAGGTTGTGCTGAGACCACATCGCCACCTGCCAACTTCCTGATCTGGTCTCTGCAGCTGAAGGAGAAGCACAGGCAGAACGGTGGCAGTGTGGGCGCGCTGGAGGAACTGGAGAACGCTTTCAGCCTGGCAGAGGAGTCCTGCCCTGGCATCTCAGACCAGCTCATGGTGCGCCTGGTGGAACGTGTGCAGAGGTGAGAGGCAGGTGGCTGTGAGCCCATGGAGTTTGGGGGAGCCCTGGCCCCAGGGCATAGTGTGTGCAGATGACTCCTTACCTGAAGGCTTCCCAGAAGGGTCTGGGACAGCAGGCTTAGCCTTTGGGCTGCTGCACACCCTGGTTTGCTAGGTACTCCTGCTCTCTGGGCTTTGATTTCCACACCTGTCAGATAGGATACCCAGCAGCCCAGGCCTGTCATTGCTGTTCCCAGGACCCACAGCATCACAGACACCTGGAGACAGCACGTCCACAGCTGTGGATGTCTGCTGGGGCCCTTGCAGCACAGTGATGTGCCTTTCTCCCTCAGGTTCTCACACAGCAGAAACCATCTGACATCCAGCCGCTGAGCATGCTGCTCTTCATGGAGAGGGTGGAGTGTGCTCTGTTGCTGAGCTAAGTGTGGACAAAACTATGACTTGGAAGTCCCCCACCCGTGCTGTGTTGTGACTGCGAGGACTTATCAGCCTGGGGCCTCCCAAGCTGGGTCACCTTCCCACCCAGTGCAGTATCCAGTGTCCCTCTCCCCGCCTGGCCCATGTGCAGGTGGCCACTGGCAGCCACAGGGCTTAGTTTCTTCCAGAAACAGCGCCCTGTGGCTACCAGGCCAAGGAGTCGAGTGACTTGGGCAGCTCTGTCTACTTCCCTCGGGTTAGGTTGGGGAAGCGGCAGCCCCAAGGGCCATCCCAGCCCATCTCCCTCTTCCTCCTGCCCTGATGCTGTCTGTGGTGGTCCAAAATGGTCCTAGATCTGCCGCCTTGGAGGGTCAGATCAGGTACTGTGTTTTCTCGTAAGTACTCCCGTCTCCCTAGATGTGTTTTTAAGAAAAATGAGCTGTTTCCTTTGGTGTTCTGAGGGTAAGAAGTTCACTTCCTGGAGCACTGAAGACGCTGACACTTGTAATAAAGACCTGGTTGGGAGACACTGGTGTTTGGGGCCCACCAGGTGGGATTCCTGCAGGGGCAGTTGCTCCTTGGTTTACTTTGCTTCCCAGCTGCTGAGGGTCCCAGCACACAGTGACTCCCCCTGGCTATCTCCTGCGTGTCCCCTAGAGAGCAGGACAGAGGGGCACACAGGCTGGTGAGGGGATGCCATTTATTTGTAGTCACTCATGAAGCAGAGTGCACAGGGAGGCGAAAGTAGGTAGAGGTGCCACTCTTCTGGGCTGCAGGGGATTTTGGCTTCCTTCTCTCCAGAGGTAGGAGGGATGAGAACCAGACTGGCTTTTGCCAGGCTCTTGTACCCTGGGTGACCCCATCTAACATCCCACCATCCTGGGCTTCAGCCCAGGGCAACATGCAGCTCACTGCCCAGACCTGAACATAGTTCTTGGTCAGTGCCAGGGCCTGTGTTCTGCTCAGGGCTTAAGAGTGAGCCATCCATGTCCTGGCCAGCCAAGGGCCTGCACTGCACCTGAGGGCTGCTGTAAGCTTGGTCCCCGTACTATCTATGCTTCCCTTTCCTCAGGTCAGCCTGAGGATGGTGATGGGCATTTCTGTTCCATGCAGTCTGCTGACCAGGTCCTGGGCCAGGAGAAGTAGTCTTCCCTCTTTCTCCTTGCGTGCCCCGTCTAGCCATGAACAGGGCCATCCTGTGCGGGGCTGGGCGCACCACGTGAGCTGCTGGCCCTCTCGATCACCTCCATCCACCTGCAGGAAAGGTCAGACTGTCAGGCCAGTGGGCTTGTTCTCCCAGCTTCCCAGGGGTGTCCTGAAGCACTGCTCAGCCATTACTGTGCAGGGCCAGGAATTTTTGCCTCCACCTCCCTTTGGTGGAGGAGGTGCCAACCAGCCCCAGTCTGCTCCCTGCACATCACCTCTCGAATGTGTACTTGCTCTCAGCCCGGAAGAAGTACACATGGGATTTGAACTGGAGCTTGAAAACATAGTCCTTGAGGATGCCATCTGCTTCCCTGGGGATGCTCACGCTGTAGCCCAGCAATGGGAGGCTGGCCAGGGGATGGTCGTCCTGCAAGTTCACATAGGGATGTGGGCAAGGTCGTCGCTTTATCCCCACTGCCAACTATAGAGTGGCACCCAGGAGGAACCCAAGGTGAGGGAGCCCTGATTCCCGTTGCACAGAGAGCGCTGAGAGGTGGATGAGCAGTGGGCCAGAGGTGTGTTGAGGGTGCAGCTTAGAAGAGTGCGCCCTCAGCCCTAGTGCCAGGCCCCAGTGCAGTGTGTACCTGGTGAGTCTTGTAGAAGAACAAACAGAAGTTGGTGAAGACCACCCAGAGCTTCTGCCAGCCATTAGTGTTCTTGAATTTTCTCAGCAGGTAGCCTGAAAGCTGGTTCTGTCCAGAGAAAACATGTGCTGTAGTAGTTGGTTCCTGACAGACACCACGGCTGTCACTGCACCCCAAGAGAGCTGTCCCAGATGTTGAGTGGAAAACTAAGAAAGGCCACTACTCCAACAGCCCACAGACCTCCCCGAGAGTAAGGAGAGGAGCGATTAGGCAGGTGCCCAGAGGGGAGCAACTGACAGAGGCCCTGTCTAGCCTGTTTCTGACCCTGAACTCCATGTGGAATGGCCAGACCCTTCCTTGACCTGCCCACAAAGTAGCTCCCTGTCAGGTATCGGACGTGGACCCCTGCTGGTCTGCAGAGCTGCACAGGGCGTCCACTTGGAGCCCATCTGACAACAGCTTATGGCCTAGTTAGGCACCTGCTAGCTTTGACCCAGAACAGTGTCACTGGGATCTGGTCCTTGGCTCTGGAGAATGGACAGATGCATAAAGCAGGCCAGGGAAGGACCTGCTAGGGGGATATACGTAAGTCATGCTGGGCTGGAGTGGGAGGAGGTGCTATATGATGTGAGAGAGGCCATGAGGGCCATACTCAGGTTGGGGCTTCTCAGCACCCCCAGACAGATGCCCAGGCATTGTAAGTGAGCTATGGCCTCTGTTGGATTTGCTTCTCCACAGGGTATCACATGTCTGTCTAGGGGTGAAACACCCTTCCCAGCAAGGGGGATTTTCCAAACTGACCTATACCAAGGGGACAGCAGGAGGCGGTGGTACCCGAGAGCGGGCAGCCTTCAGTGTGCTGGTGGTCAGCACAGCCATACCTCAACAGCAGCACTGTGGTCTGCCCTGGACACACTTGTGGTCCGGTACCAGCATACATGCATCGTGGTGTTGGCCCGGTGCTGACCCTGCCCTTCCAGGGAGCCTCCTGGGCCCTGAGAAGTGTCTTCCAGCTCCCGATCCAGCACAACCTCACTGGTGGACCCTAGGGGAGAAGGCAGTGCTGGACATTGCTGCAGGCTGCTCCCAGGTGGTCCTGGGTACCCAGGGCAACAGCTGACCAGAAGAGCTGTGGGTAAAAGGAGTTTCCCAAGGGTTGGGGCCAGGGGACACATCACCTCCGCTGCTCTTGGCTGCCTGGATTGCAGCATTTAGGTCCAGCATCCACTTCTCTTTTTCCAGTCGAGTGCTGTGGGGAGAAGGGTGAGGCTCAGTGGAGTATATAGCCTGTCACCTGTTCCTCCAGGCAGGTCAGGGTCTCCGTTCCATCCGTCCCATCTGTGGGACAGCAAGGAGAACTGGCCTCCCTGAGGCTGGTCTGTTCCAGACACAAAGCTCTTAGGGCCTCTGAAGTAGAGGCAGGCTGGCGAGGATGCATGGTTAGGGTGGTTTCCTCCTTGCACTCGGGCCCTGCCTCTTGCTGCAGGCCAGAAGCCCTCATGGTCTGGGAGACCCTCAGAGGCTGTCTCCTATGAAACCCCAAGAACAGTGGATGTGACAAGACAGAGGATGTGCTTTTGGCTGTGGGACTGGGAAGCAAAGCTGAGACCAAGACCCTGGGAAGCTCCAAGGCATCTAGCTGCCACAGCCTTCAGCCCTGTGCCCCAGGCGCACTGGTTTGGGGACACACAAAGCACTTGCCTGGCTGCCACCACGATTGTTTTCTGAGCTGCATAAATGGTGAAGCAGTGGGGAACAGACCACTCATTCTCGCTCTCTTCTGCCTGTGGATGAGAAGATGTTTCACAAACAAGGAAGGCACTGGCTAAGCCCGAGTCCAAGAAGGGACACGTGATGTCCAGCAACACTAGGTGCAGCAACACTAGATGCAGCTAGCTTGGAAGCCCTGTGCTGTCCAAGTCTGTGCAACTACAAGGGCGACCACAGAAGGCACATTGGTGTCCCCAGGCTGTGGCAAATGCTAGCCAGCCAGGTGAGCTCTGAGCCAGAGGACACCCGAGTACTCACCGGTGGGTCCAGCACTATTAGCTGAAAATTAAGCAAAGGAGAAGTTGAACATTTTCATTTAAAGGGGGAGTTGGGATGGTTCATTTATGGCCCTGGCACCACAGCCTACCAACGTGAACTGCAAAGAGAAGCTGTGGCAGACTAAGAAGTGTTTCTATGAAGCAATTTCAAAGTAAAGCATCTCCAAGATCAAGCCAAATACATATACAAAGAGCTGTTCTTGGGCCAGGTACGGTACTGGAGGAGTGCAGGGATGACTTGCTTTTAGGAAGCCACCAGCATCGCTGTGACCTGACATCACCAACTCAGAACCTGCCTCCATGTGACCAAGGTCAGCTTTCTGAGAGCCATCGTCCTGCTCAGTGTATCAGGAGCAGGGCGCGCTGTGTGCCCAGGAAAGCCAGGATGCCAACCACCAGGCCAGTGGCAGAAGGGAGGTAAATTCTGCAGGGCGGAAAAGTAGTTACTACCTGTAGCAGGTGTGACTTGTAAGTACTGGATACAGTTTAAGATGCGGAGCTTTCACAGGTGCGTGTAAAAAGCTCACAGCACTCGGGACCTGGCCCCAGATACCCTGAGAGTTCTTGTGTGAGACAGCACAGAGCTAGTGAATGAGGCCAGCTCTGCCCATGGCAGAGGGACACAGTGGTGGGAGGGTGCCCTGCTCTCTGAGTCATGGGGTCACAGGAACAGTGGAAGGGCTGGAGCACTGCCCTTTCCAGGCTGCAGAGCAAGTGTACAGCAGTGGTGCACTCAGCTATTCAGGGGTCCCTTTCAGCAGGCAACCGGAAAGCTGGTCTGGCCAGAGAAAGCACGTGCTCTGTAGGAGTTAGTGCCTGACACACACCATGGCTGTCACTGCTGAGGCCTGGCCCGGTCTTGCCTGCCTGCCTGTGCACGGGTGGAAGCAGAGGCCCAGCAGTGCCACTCACTGTCTTGACAAGCCAGCTTCAGCCTTATATCCTGTGAGTGAGTGTACCTTGGAGCACAGCTTCGTGGCCAAAGTCAACGATGACCCTGGAGGCTGAAGTGTGAGGCTTTCCCCGGATTTTTTTTTCTTTGATAAAATTATGTTTTGAAAGGAGACTTAAATATTAACACAGCATGCTGCTGGTGAGGACAGAGGAGGCTACTGAGTCAGCTGTACTAAGCTAGGAGCAAAGCTGAGCCAGATGCTAGAGACAGCTGCATGGAGCCACGGCCTTAGCACAGGAGTTAAGCCAACTTGTGCAGGGCAGATTCCAATGAGGGGACAGGGATCAAGCCTGTGTGCTCCAGCAGTGGACAATGTGGGCTGGGGAGAGGACCACGGGCAAAGCTCGATGTGCCTCACCTTACTGCTCTCAAGAGGACCCATGTGAAGCCATACAGGTCCCAGATCCACACATTTCTATGACCTCAAGCAGGGCTTTCATCAGCCACAAGAGCACTGAATCTCAGTTGCATTTTAAAAGAGGTTTCTGTTCCTCAGAAGGCAGCACAAGTGGTCTATGGCTGTCCCATTGCTGCCCAGGCCACGGGGATGTGGGCACGTGTGTGATGTGGACTAAAGGCCCAGGGGAGAGGGCTTAGAACTTAGCACGGGTGAAATTCTATTCCAGGGGGAGGAGCAGAAAGAAGCTGCTTATGCTTGTGGATGAAGGTGACAAATACAGGTGGCTTGTGGAGGAAGGTGGCCATAGAGCCCTGCTTGAGCTAGGGATGGCCAGGTTTGTCTGGTGCTAAAAACCAGAGGCCTGTATAAAAGGGCCCAGCTGGCCTGGTGGGCCACAGGTTAGTGGGGGATAGGGGATCCAGACATCAACAGAACCTAAAATGTAGAGCAACCAAGAGGGTCCTCTGAGGCAGAATGGCCATTACACCTGGGTAGGAAACTGCTGCTACATGAGAGGGGCAGAGTGGTACCACTCACCAGCATGCCACGCAGTGGAAGGAGGCCCCGGATCCGGAAGTGGCTGCTCCCTGTGATGCCTTTGCTTGTGTACAGCAGCATATCAGAAAACTAAGGGATGGAAGAATCAAGGGACAAAGCTTCAACAACCTCATAAACTCTCCTGGATTTTAGATGGCCATTAAGTGGTTATCAGATCTGTGCAGCTTGCTGGTGATCTTTGGCAATAAAAGGCATTTGATCATTCTTGACTAGAGGTAAATGGTAAGCATGCAAACCAGCTCACCTGGTAGCTGACCTTGGTAAATGCTGGCTGTTGTGACTCAGTGACCTCACCCACACAGTGCAAGCTGACCCCTAGCTGGGTCCTAAAACGTGGGTAGTAGCAAAGGAGCTGGCAGGAGCAGGACACACGGGCAGCTCCTTGATGCCACAGTGCTGCTTAGCCAGACTAGCCCTCCTGCCTGCCAAGGAGTGCTAGAGCCTTCCCCTGGACACTGCTGCCCTAGGCCTCTGTGGATCCTGCAGACAGCTTCCTGGAGTCTAGAACAGGTGAAGGGCCAGAAGGAGCAGCTGCTTTTACTTCCTCACCACGGGGACTCCCTGGCTACCCTGGAGCTCTGAGCTTGTCCCGTGGGGCAGAAGCTGCTGGGAGCTGAGTGGCACACAGAGGTAGACAGGCTGTGGCCATCACAGCCACTCGGGGAGAGCCATGTCTCTTCTTCCCAGCATGTGGGGGTCGTGCTATGGACCTACCAGGAAGAACATTGTCTGCTGCAGGCCCTTCTTGGTGAGCTTGTGGAGGCAGCCCTCACGGATAAACTCCTGGAAGACAGGCAAGGTACAACAAGGGTAAGGACTGGCCAGCTTCTCCACCCTCCAACAGTGCCCTGGTCACTACTGCCTCTCAGCTTCTGATCAATAGTCGCTGGGCCAGAAAGACCAAGTGAAGGTTAAACATTTGCCATAGAGGGACCACAGGAAGCTTTACCACAGGCCATCCGAGCCCAGCTGGGGGAAAAGTTGGGTGGAAAGGTCATGAGAATGGGTTTGTTCCCACAAATTACTGGGCAGTTTGGATTATCTGTCCAAGGGCAGTACGTAAGAATGTTAACATCACAGAGACTTTAAAATCACAAGGAATAAGGCTATCCTGAGGGGCTGAGGAACCGTGCTGAGGAACTGTGTCCTGGGCAGGGCTTGGTGGAGATGGGTCCCATTACCTGTTGAGAAGACTGGAGAAGCCCCTCCTTGCCTACGAGGGACCTCTGCCTGTCCTGGGGGTCCCAGAGAGCTCCTCATTTGGGTGGGTTTCAGAGTCTCCTTTCAGACACAGGAACAGGAGCCTGAGGGCTCTGGGAACATGCCAGGAGCTGCCAACCATTGCTGCCCTCTGTGTCCCAGGGACAAAGAGGGTAGACTTGGTACAGGCCGTGCCCATGGGCACTGAACAGGAGGACAGCGCAGACAGGGCTGCCTTTGGGTACACATGTGCTCCATGGGGTGGGGCTGACTGAGCCGGCCTGCTCACAAGCTGCCACAGTCCTGCTGTGGGGTCCTGGCCATTTGTGAGTGCCTTCGAGGGCAGCGAGGGAGTGGGTGCCTATTGTTATGGTTACCATGGAAGCCTATTGTCATATGCTCTGGTGGCAGCAGTGAATCCATCTGTACAGAGACCACTGCACCCAACTGAAGCCCAAACTACTCAGCTGGGGACAGTGGTGCATGAATATAACCTTAGCTAGCTACTCAGGAGCTGAGGCAGGAGATTGTACATTCAAGCCCAGCCTGGTCAATTTCATGAGACCTTATGTCAAAAAACAAAAAAAGAAATAGGTGGGTCACAGCTCAGTGGTAGAGTACCTGTGGGTTCAGTTCCCAGTACAACAACAAAACAGCAAAAACTAAAAGTGAAGAAATCGGGGGCCTGCCCCTTAGCTCAGCTCTTTAAGTGGCTGCTTCTGCAAAGCAGTCAGGCGCAGGTTGCTGGTTCCATCCCCACAACTCAAGCCAGCCAAGCCTGCCCTGAAGGCATTCGGAGCAAAAAAAAAAAAGTGAGGAAATCTGCCTGCATATTCTAGTATGATTTTTTCTATGGAGCTCACACTCACATTGATATTTTTAGGCTGGTGAGATAGTTCAGCAGACTAAAATGCCTGCTCAGGCAAGTGCAGGGATCTTGGATCCTCAGCACCACATGCCACATCAGTCCCGCCCCCAGGGCAGGCTGAGCTGGCCACGGAGTCCAGGCGTAGAGGTGTAGGCCTGTAACCCCAATGCTGGGGAGTCTGGAAACAGGAGGGTCACTGTGAGTCTGCGCTGTGTAGTGAGACTCTGTGACAACCAAGTACATTAAAAAAAAAAAGAAAAAAAATACTTTCAACCAAGCTAACACAGAAATACAACGAATGTGCACAAACAAAACAGGCAGTTTTAAAACTATCTGATGTTGGGCTGGCCAGATAGCTCAGTAGACTAAAGTGCCTGCTTCAGCAGGTGCAGGGCCCGGGGTTTGATCTCTGCCTTGCTGCGCCGGCCCCATCCCCGGGGCGCGCTGAGACCAAGAAGGAGACTGGGTATGGTAGCACGGGCCTGTAATCCCAGCGCTTGGGAGGTTGAAAATAGGATCACTGTAGTCTGATCTGTGTAGTGGGACCCTGTAGGCCCTTACTAAATAAATAAATAAAAATACATAAATAAAAACTATCATGTTAACAGTACTAAGGGCTGGCCAAATAGCTCAGCAGATTAAAATGCCTGCAAGCAGGTGCAAGGATGGAGGGTTCGATCCCTGGGCCTGCCATGCCACCCCCGCCCCAGGGTGCACTGAGATGGTAAATGAGACCAGGCATGGTGGCACAAACCTGTAATCCCAGCTCTTGGGAGGCTGTAAACAGGCAGATAACTACAAGTACGATCTAGTAGTGAGACCCTGAATACCCTCTAGACCCTTCCCTAAAATACAAAGACAGTACTGAGTTCAATGAAAAAGGCTTTGGTGACAGAAAGTAGGCAGCCAACAGCCATCTAGACCCATGGAACAGAAGTGAGAGTCCAAAACCCCCAAACATGGTCCATGGATTTTCTTATAAGGATGAAAAAAATAATTTAACAAATAAGCAGAAAAGGTAGGATATCTGCATGCAAAAGAATGAATTTGGGGCTAGTGAGATGGCTCAGTGGTCTAAAGCACCTACTTAGAACAAGTTCAGCAAAGCACAGGGACCATGGTTCAGTCCCCCAGCACCACATCCAGCCAGCCCTGCCCCCTGGTGGGCTGGTCTGGCCACCCACACCCACACCCACACCCACACACACACACACACACACACACAAATAAAATAAATAAATAAAAAATGAATTTGGTCACATACCATACAAAGGAACTCAAAATCCCTCAAAGACCTACCTATGAGAGCTAAAACAAAATATTAGAAAAAACACACACGATTAAACTTAATTCCTTAGGCTCTCTGCTCCTGCATGTCCACCAATAGCCTTTCTTCCTGTGCAGCCAGCAGCGATCCAGACACGATGGTGAAGGTTGGAGTGAATGGATTTGGCTGTATTGGACGCCTGGTCACCAGGGCTGCTTTTAACTCTATCGAGGTGGATGCTGTGGCCATCAGTGACCCTTTCAACTACATTGACCTCAACTACATTATCTACATGTTCCAGTATGATTCCACCCACGTCAAGTTCCATGGCATGGCACCGTCAAGGCTGAGAATGGGAAGCTCGTCATCAATGGAAAGGCTGTCGCCATCTTCCTAGTGCAAGATCCCACCAACATCAAGTGGGGCGATGCTGGCGCTGAGTACGTGGTGGAGCCCACTGGTGTCTTCACCGCCATGGAGAAGGCCGGGCTTACCTGAAGGGTGGTGCCAAGAGGGCCATCATCACCGCCCCTTCCACTGATGCCCCCATGTTGTGATGGGTGTGGATCATGAGAAGTAGGACAACTCCCTCAAGATCATCAGCAATGCTTCCTGTACCACCAACTGCTCAGCCCCACTGGCCAAGGTCATCTGTGACAACTTCAGCATTGTGGAGGGACTCACGAACACAGTGCACGCCAAAACTGCCTCCCAGAAGACTGTGGACAGCCTCTCTGGGAAGCTGTGGGTGATGGCCATGGGGCCGCCCAGGGAATCATCCCTACATCCACTGGTGCTGCCAAGGCCGTGGGCAAGGTCGCCCCAGAGCTGAACGGGAAGCTCACAGGCATGGCCTTCCATGTGCCCACTCCCAATGTGTTAGTGGTGGATCTAACCTGCCGCCTGGAGAAAGTGGCTCAGTACGATGACATCAAGCAGGTGGTGAAGCAGGCATCAGATGGTCCCCTCAAAGGCATCCTGGGCTACATCGAGGACCAGGTTGTGTTTTGCAACCTCAACAGTGACACCCACTCTTCCATCTTTGAGGCTGAGCCTAGCATTTGCCCTGAATGACCACTTTGCCAAGCTCATTTCCTGGTATGACAATGAGTTTGGCTATCGCAACAAGGTGGTGGACCCCATGGTCCACATGGCCTCTAAGGAGCAAGTGCCTCCCCCCCCGCCCCCGCCCAGTGAGACTAGAGGGATGGAGAGGCCACACTGTAGAAGTCACTGCCCTGGGGCCAGGGAGATGGCTCAGTAGAATAAGCACTTGCCTGGCAAGCGCAAGGGCCTGAGTTCAATCCCTGGTTCTGAAAAAAAAAATCACTGCCCTACTTAGCCCCAACACTGAGCATCTCCCCTCACAGCTTCCATCCCCGGCCCCCTAGAAGCGGAGGGGCCTCGGGATCCCTGGCTCGCTGCCCTTGCACACCGTCAGTAAAGCCCACTGTACCCAGAAAAAAAAAAAAAGAAAAAGAAAACCCTTCATTCCTTAGATTGGGCCATGGTTTCTTAGATACAACATGTAAGGCACAAGAAACTAGATAACTTCAAACAACATCAAAAATAAAGCCTTTCGTATTGTAAATGATAGCACCAAAAAAGTGAAAACACAGGACCCTCTGGAGATATTTACAAGTTATATTCTTTTTTTTTTTTTTTTTACAATTTATATTCTGATAAGGATTTAGTCTTTAGACTATGAACAATGCATTTTTCTTAAACCCAATCATTTGCTGTTTTATTGTTTTGTTTTTAAATCTTTTATTTACTTGGTATGGGGTCTTGTTATGCAGCTCAGACTTACAGTGATCCTCCTGTCTCAGCCTCCGTAGGGCTGGGACTACAGGCCTGAGCCACCATGCCCAGTTTTGTTGGCCTGCACAGCAGGTAATACTGGAGATTGAACCTAGGTCCTTGTGCTTGCCCAGCAGGTGCTTAGACTACTAAACTATCTTCCCAGCCCCATTTACTGTTAACGTTTAAGAATTCTTTACATACTCTGAATAAAATAAGAGGTAGGTAAAGGATATGACTAGACATTTCTCCAAATGGCAAATGATCATATTCTTGAGAAGATGCTAAAGAAGATTGTGAGCTCAAGGCTAGCTTGGACACGTCGCAAGACTCCTGTCTCCAAAACCAAAGGAGTAAGTACTGTCTGCTACAGAGATGGGCCCTGGAAATGATGCCG
Source organism: Tympanoctomys barrerae (assembly GCA_002564285.1). Classification (NCBI taxonomy): domain Eukaryota; kingdom Metazoa; phylum Chordata; class Mammalia; order Rodentia; family Octodontidae; genus Tympanoctomys; species Tympanoctomys barrerae. Next base: position 13,833 of record NDGN011554166.1, on the reverse strand, counting down.
CATAGAAGGAGCTCAACACAACAAGCTACACAATGGGCCTCCACGAACATGGAGGGCCCAGAACAGGCAACTCCTTCCAGAAAGGTCTGTGACTGCCAGGGCTGGGAGGGAAGCCAGGGAGGCTACAGCTGGACCTGACTAGCCACCTAAGTTGTCCCCACCATGATCCCGAGGGGCCTTTCCTGTTTCCTTATGTGGCGTCTGGTTGCACTATCAATAAAGCCATTAGGAACGGTACCTGGGGCTTCAGACAGACCTCAGTGCCGTCAGTGCCACAGATGTACCTGATGTCTGTAGAGATCAGGTACATTTTGGCTCAAAGTCACTTTTGTCCCAGGCATTATATACACCCCTTCCCTCAGACCCAGACTCCAGGCTCCATTGGTCTTGCTGTCTGTAAGTCCTCCTTCAGCTGTACTCTGTGATTACCTCTCCAGTCTCAGGGTGGCTTGTGGGTGGCTCTGTACCAATGGGTTTGCCCAGGACACGGAGTGACTGCTAATGGCTCTGGGGACGCAAACATTTGGAGTGAATGTTGGTAGTTATACAACTCTGAATACACCAAGCCCACTGACTTGCATACATAAAGTGAATGAATTCTTTGATCTGTGCATAAAATCTCAAACAAAACAAAACAAACAGCTCAAGCCCTTTCCTAGAACACAGCCACTCACCCTACCAGGAGCGATGAGGTTCTCCACACCAACTAGGTCCCGCTGCAGCTCTGTTAGCTTCTGCAGGTTCTCGAGCCGGACGAGACTGTGCTGGAGAGTAGTGGTCACTTCCGTAATGGCCTTCAGGGCATCTGTGTTGAGAGACCCCTCAGACCTAGCCCCCAAATGTCCCCTCCTACCACCAAAAACAGGAACTGGCATTTTAAAGATAGGCTCTAACTCAAGGCATACTGTGCCGGGTCTTCATGACATGGCCTTGCCAGCCAGACCAGGTAATCTCAGCTCTACTCTCTCTACCCTGCCGACTGGTCCAGTAGAAATGGTTTATTGTTTCGAAGGTAAATGCTTTGCATTTCATAAGTGATGTCCATCTTATAGTTAAGAGGTTTGTAATTAGGAAGGAAAACTCACTAACACAAAACAAAAACACCAACAGTGTCCATCCAGTCCTGAGCAGGCCAATCTGGGAGCAGCTACTTGGCCAACCCAGTCTTGCCTCTGCTGCTGCTGGAGCACAAAAGTGCATCTCCCTTGGCGGAGCCAGTCTTTGGATCACTCTCTGTTATCAGGACCAACTTCCTGCTGCACCCCCCTTCACGAAACCTGCAGCTAGACAGGAAGCCCAGCTTACTTGGTCCTGTCCTGCCCCGTTCCTGACCCACCCTGCTCTCAGCCTCCTCCTCACAGAAGCTTTCAGAGGAGAAAGCAGGTGAGAGAGAAGCACTCAAGCGATCGGCCTGGATAACAGCACTGAGAATACAGGAGGACCTTTGGAGTCGCCACCACGGTCTTCACACGCAGTCCTGGCAGTTGCATCTGTTCTGTGTGATGCCTTAGTGCCCTCCCAAGACCAGCTTGAGGGTGAACCCTTCCTCCTGACACCCATTGGGCAGAGGCTCAGCCCGACACAGCTGTCTGGCCCATGTTTTTCCTGGATAGCACTCAGTGCCACCACACTCGGATGCCCAGTCCACAGGGCAGCACTGTTATCCTGCACTGCCACACAAGTTCTGTACCCCACATGGGGGCCCTGATGTAGTGACCAGCTGTGCACAGGATTCAGATCTGATGGCAGCCTCACAGAGACAGCGGCACACACAAAGCCAGTGTGGATGGTGACAGCCATGAGTACTGTGCACCCAGTAAGGGCCAGACACTACTCTGGGAAGGCCCCATTAAAAGGAAGGCCAAGCGGGAATGCCTTCTCCACGCCCTGCCTCAAGTCCCCCTCTTCTGTGCAAGAAGAACACACCTCTCTTCCCAGGTTCTTTCAAGGCGGGTCACTATCTGGAAGGGCAGCTGAGGATGTGTCTGTCACTGGGGCTTTGTCATGCTCCTACTGGCCGAGTTCTTAGTGCTCTAGCAAAGTGACACTCACAAACCCGTGAGAAATAGCCTTGTGCTGTTTTCCCTCAGGCCCGCAAGACTTCCTTCTGTGAGGAACTCAGCGTGTTGTGAGGCGCAGTTCTGCGTGCACAGCACATGCCCCAGCACACAGTGGACACAGCTGCTGCTCGTCACCTGGGGCAGTCTCCCTGGTCACCTGGACCCCTGCCCTTCTCCTCCAGCTCTGGTAGTGCGGTGGTGAGAAGTACGCTAGCGTGCTGTGCTTTCACGTGTCCCTTACAACGCTTGGAAAGGTCTTGCTGTTGTCTGCTTTAACGAGACAGCGTCTCATTATGTAGCCCAGGCGGGCCCCAAAGTCACAGCGATCCTCCTGCGTGAGCTCGAGTGCTAGGATCACAGGTGTGGGCCACACACCTGGCAGGAAAGTTTTTAAATAATTTCCTTCTTTTTTCTTTTTTTTTGGCGGAACCGGGGATTGAACTCAGATCCTTGCGTTTGCCAGTCAAGCGCTTAT
>NDGN011554166.1:0-11248 GCA_002564285.1 Tympanoctomys barrerae | reverse complement strand
CTCAGATCCTTGCGTTTGCCAGTCAAGCGCTTATCCTACTGAGCCATCTCCCCGGCCCCCTTCTTTTTTCTTTTTAACAAACATAATTTGGAATGAAAAGGAAGAGAACTGTTGATCTCTATGATCCATTCTGTTTCTTCTCAGGATAAACCCTGATTCACACACATGGAACGCTATGGGAAACCCACCAGAAGGAAATACTATACTTTTTTTTTTTTTTTTAAGGCCGGGTTTCATAATATAGCTCAGGCTGGCTGTAAACTCACTATGTAGTTCAGACTGGCCTTCTACTTGTGTCAATCCTCTTGCCTCAGCATCCCAAGTGTTGGGATTATAGGCATACACAAACATGCCTAGATTTATCTCTACGTTTAAAGCAACAGTAGGTTTACTTCTGGCCAATTTCCTGGACTAAATCTATGCTAATATATATATATTATATATATATATAATTAACATATATATATATATGTTAAAAAAGGTTCAGATTTTATTCCTTGTCCCTTCAGTGCAAGCTGAAAATGACAAAAGTGTGAGCTGGGCATGCTGGTATATGCCTATAATCCCAGAATTTAGGAGGCTGAAGCAGGAAGATTCCAAATTTGAGGACAGCCTAACTGGCAAGAAGCCTGGACTTCATAGTGAGACTCTGTCTCAAAAGAAAAAAAAAAAAAAAAAGAAAGAAAAGAAAAAAAGGCAAAATCCATCTGCCAGAAACAGAAGTTACTGGAACAAGCTACCTGGGCCAAACACTTCTAAGCTTAGCCAAGGCTTTTAAGACAGGAACACGCACAGGAATCAGGTCACTCAGGTGGGCTGAAGGGAACCTTGGCAGCGGGAGACCAGCACAGATGCCCTGGGGCCTGCTTAGTCCTTGTCTGTGCTGCTGGGATCTGAGGCTGAGAAAGGCCTTGCTCTGAGGTGGTGAGCAGCCCCAGCACCAACCTGTGGTCAGCTCCCCTGCAGTAGATGAGGCAGGAAGGGAGACCAGGAGGGAGAAGCTAGCAAATCCCTCCTGCTTGCCAGCCCTCCGGCCCGGGCGCACAGGCGCAGGGGACCACACTCACCGCAGCAGTCAGTGTAGTCGCAGTGCCCGGGCGCGTAGTGCCTGCACAACCGGCTCAGCAGCAGGCGGTAGTGCACCAGCCGCTGGATGGGCTTCAGCAGGAAGCTGTTGAGTGGCAGGTAGCAGACTTTCTGGAGCTCAAACTCTTTGTACACCACCTCCAGTTTCTTACAGCATTTGGTGGCCTTTTCCAGTTCTGTCAGAACCTCGTTGTGCCTTTGGAAGTAGCTGGTAAACTCCTGTTGGGGCAGAAAGGTTTACGTGAGGGGATACGGAGTGGGCAGAATTCACAGTGTGGACAGCAGACACAGCTGGTGCAGGACAGGACAGGAGGGACAGCGCAGCCAGTCTCTCTCCAGCCCCCTTTGCCATCTCAGACTCCACCTGAATCTGGGGGTCAGGGCCCCCCACACCCCTGCTTACTGCCCTGACATTCATAGTGAGTGAGCAGGGACCTTCTTCCCACCGCAGAGATTAGGAATGGAGGCCAGGAGGGCTGTAGCTTGCCTCACAGGACACAGCATGCTCAGCCTAGCTCCAACCCTTGCTCCAGAGGCGTCACTCGTGGGTGGGGCAAAGCAGTCACACTGACTCGGTTACTGGGGGCAGGAAGTAACCAGGCCTAACACCTTACAACGTGAACTGAAGTCCTCACACATGGACTCTGGGTGTTCCAGACTCGAGTCCTTACCAGCGTATTCAATGGAACGCTGCAGATGGCTCATACGGTAGGACATGCTGCCTGAAATGGATTTGTGCATTTTACTTATTAAATCAGTGTGAGTGGTTTTGGAATGAGTAGAACCATCCAGTTAACAACTGGCTTAGAAACCCAAAAAAATGCCGGGGCAGAAGGGGGCTGAGCAAGATGGAACTCTTCAGGCAGGTGCTACCTGAAGACCAAGCAAAGGGAGCCTATAGCCACAGGAATTCCACCAAAGGGGTATTGTGGATAGGGATGGAGGAGGCTCCTGGCAACAGTGTGATACAAGCAGGGTTCCACATCCTGGGGCTGCCATGTGGTGAACTGTGTGCACACGAGGTGTAGGGGAGAAGCCTGGCCCAAGTCTGTATAGCAAGAGTAAGGCCCTACATAGTGATCTGATCACCTGCAAAGTGGACGTGAACCAAGTGGTTCCCTCTCTCTCTCTCTCTCTCTCTCTCTTTTTTTTTTTTGCGGAACCGGGGATTAGAACTCAGGCCCTTGCGCTTGCCAGGGAAGCGCTTTTTCGTCTCCCCGGCTCCCTTGGTGCAAGTGGCTCTAATGAAGGAATATCTTGCTTCTTTCATGGTCCTATGGCTATCTACAAGTCACTTCATTTTTGCATTTCTTGATACATTATTCTCATGGAGCTTTAACATGCCAAAGAAAAAATCTGAACTATGAGCCAGAACCCTAGTCCCATACCAGATATGGGAATACTGCTCTGAGGGGAATGTTAAAACAAGGAAACCCTCCTCTGGGGAACACTGTTCCATGGACTCACGGCCTGGGGAACCTGTTCTGAGGGAGCAATATTCTCGTGGACACTGTCCCTCTGAAAAGGACCCATCATGAGGGAAATACTCTGCTGAGGGAGATGGCGTACTGGAGAAGCCTGCTCTAAAGGAACACTGTTCCGAGCAATGCTGTTTTGGGGGAAACATGGATCTAAGGGGAAACAAGTTCCAAGGGGCCCCTGTGCTGAGGAGCAACAGCTCTGAGAACATTGCTCTGAGAATCCCTGCTTTGAAGGAAATTTCATCTGAGGACACTGCTCTAAAGGGAATGTTCTCCAGAGGGGCACCCTATACTGAGGGGAACCGTGCCCTGAGGGGAATAGTCTCCCAAGTACACTGTTTTAAGGAATGTTGTTAGGAGGGAATGTTACTTTGGGAAGATACTCCAAGGCAAAACCTGTACCAAGGAACTCTTCTGAGGAGAAACTGTTTTTCAGGAATATCACTTTGAGGAGAATCTTGTTGTGAAGAATCCTGATGTGAAAGGAACACTGCTGTTCTGAACATAATCCTTTTTTTTTTTTTTTTTCCGGAACCGGGATTGAACTCAGGCCCTTGTGCTTGCCAGGGAAGCGCTTATTCCACTGAGCCATCTCCCTGGCCAAGAGGACTAAGTTCTGAAGGGAACTGAGTTGTTAGGAGAAGCTCTATTCTGTGGTGAACACTGTTACTATCCTGGGAATGCTGTTCTAAAGGGAATGATATTCTGAGGTGAGTATTTTTCAGAAACTCTGTTCCAAAGAAAGTTTGTTCTGAAGATAACCCACTGTGAAGGGAAAGGATTTTCCAGGGTAATGCTGTACTAAAAAACCTTGTTCCAAGGGTAAGTCTATTATGGAGACATCTGTTTTGGGAAACTCTAATTTTGAGAAGGAACCTGCTCCGAAGGTATCAGTGTTAGGGCAATGCTGTCTTGAGGGGAGCATCCTGTTCTGAAGATGTATTTTAAGAGGAACTCTAAGGGGTACACTGTGCTGTGGGTAATTCTGGATGGGAACCCTGTTTGAAGAGCACTGTTCTGAGGGGAAGTATGTTTTAGGGAAAGATATTCTGACAGGACCCTGGTTCTGATGGACACTTCTGTGGTGGGGGTTAGGGGGAGGATTCAGTCGCCCAAGGAAACATATTTTGGGGGATGCTCTTCTGAGAGAATCCCTGTTCTGAAGGGAAACCTGCTTTGAGAAGTGAGAGAAGCAGTGGAAACTTCTGAAGAATGATGCTCTGAGGCTACACATGCTTTGGGAGACTCTGTACTGAAGTGAATCCTATTGAAGGGAATGCTACTCTAACGAAAATTTTCTTCTCAGGGAAGGCTCTTGTAGGGGGAGCAATATTCTGGGGAAAGATACTCTAATGGGGACTTCTTCCCCTTTTCTGAGAAGTATTTTCTTAGAGAAACCTTGCTATAAGAGAAATGCTGCTCTCAGGAAATTCAGTTCTGAAGGAATGGTTCTGAGGGGAAACATTTTGGGGAATGTCCTTCAGAGAAGAGCACTGCTCTAGAGGAACTCTGTTTTGAGGGGAACTGCTCTGAAAGGTGTTCTCTTCAGAGGGGAATAGTATTCTGAGAGGGTATTTCTTCTAAGCACTCTGTTCCAAAGTAAGCCTGTCATGAGGAAAGGTTTGCTGTTTTAAGATCTTTTTTTTTTGAGACAGTGTATTGCTATGCAGTTCAGGCTGGCCTGGAGCTCATTTTGTAGCCTAGGCTGGTCTCAAACTCGCAACAATCCTCCTGCTCGGGATCTCACTACTAGATCGGACTCACAGTGATCTACCTGTATATAGCCTCCCAAGCGCTGGGCTTACAGGAGCGCACCACCACGCCCAGTCTCATTTGCCATCTCAGTGTGCTCCAGGAGCGGGGCTGGCACGGCAGGCTCGGGGACTGAACTCCCGGCCCCCTGCGCCTGCTTGCAGGCACTTTAATCTGCTGAGTTCTTTGGCTGGCTCCAAGAAGCATGTTTTGAGATGTGCTATTATAGCAGAACACTATTCTGAAGAACTCTAACAGGAACCCAGTTCTAAGAAAAGTTCTATGAGGGAATTACTGTTCTGAAGAAACAATGCTCTGAACAAAAAGCTGTTCTGAGGGGAGTGCTGTACTGAGCAACCCTTTTCTGAGATGAGCACAGTTCTGAGTGCAATCTTAGGCTAAAGGGATCCTCTTCTGAGGGAAACCTTGGAAAAAGCTATTTTAAGAAGAGCCCTGCTCTGAAAGGACTCTTGTTCTGAAGAAAGTAATGTTTGAGAGAGCCGCACTGTTCTGAGGAAGATCTTACTCTTTTTTAAGGATCTTAGTCTAAGCAATGCTTTCTCAATGACACCTTGTTCAGGGGAATCCTTCTGAGGGCAACCCTGTTGTTAGGAATTGCACTCTAAGGTGACTCTGAGGAGATTGCTGCTCTGTTTTGCTTTCTTGTTTGTTTTTATGAGATAAGGTCTTCCCATATTTCAGACTGACTTCACTGACAACCTACTATGTACTTCAGACAGACCTGACTCACTGCAATCCTGTCTCAGCCTCCTAGGGCTAGGATTACAGATATGTGCACAATTCACGGTAGGGCAACTCTGCCCTGAAGGTTATCTTGTCCTGGGAAAATGTTTGGAGGGGAAAACTGTCATTTCTTAGGAAAGTATTTTGAGGAGAAATCTGTTTTGAGGAGAACCCTACTGAAAGAAAACTATTCTGAGAATAATGTGATTAAAAAGCCTACGTTCTGCGGAAATAATATGACAGGGAAAGATACTCTGAGGAAATCTCTTTCTGAGATATGCTGTCCTGAGTAGACCCTATTTGAAGGAGCACTGTTAAAGGGAAGGCTGCTCTTAGGAGAATGCTACTTGAAAAAGCTATTCTTAGAGAAACTATCCTGTGGAAGGAGGTTGAGAGGAATGCTATTTTGAGAGAATTACTGAAGGGGAACTTGTTTTGAGCCACTGTATTCTTAGGGGAACATACTCTTAGGGAGACCCTGTTCTGAGGAGAATGCTATTTTGAGGGGAATCTTATCCTGGGGAATGGGGAATCTTTTCCTGAAATGACATTTTGTGGGTTTTTTTTTTTTTTTGTTTGTTTTTGTTTTTTGTTTTGTGGAACCAGGGATTGAACTCAGGCCCTTGCACTTGCCAAGCAAGCGCTTATTCTGCTGAGCTATCCCTCTGGCCCCTGAAATGATATTTTGATTGGAACTTTGTTTTGGAAAACAATGTTCTGAGTAGAACCTTCAAGGTTCTGAGGGGAAGGAACCCTGCTGAAGGGGAAGAAACCTTGCTTTGAAGTAAAGTACTGTTTTGAGGGGAGCACTGTTGCAAGAAGACTGCTTTGAGTGCAACTCCATTCTGATGGAATGCTTTTTTGAGAGAAATACTGCTTCTGAGGAGAACTCTTTTTTTTTTTTCTTTTTCTTTTTATGTATTTAGTCCAGAGTCTCACTACACAGCTCTCACTGGGATCTTCCTATTTTCAGCCTCCCCAGCACTGAGATTACAGGCATGTGCCACCACGGCCTATCTCCATCTCCTGTCTCCATGGCGTGCTCGGGGTGAGGTGAGAGGGGGTCGAGGCGCAGCATTTGGTGTCAGGGGTTGAACCTCAGTCCCTGTGCCTGCCTAAGCAGCTGCTTTGTCTGTGGAGCTATCTCACTGGCCCAGGTGAACGCTATTCTGAGGAGAACTGTTCTGTGGGAAATCTTGTTCCAGAGCACACTATTTTTTTTTTTTCCCCAGAACATACTATTTGAATGAAATGTTCCAAGTGGAATCCTCCACTAAAGGAATCTCTGTTGTCAAGAACCATGTCATAAGGGGAGCTTGTTCCTGGGGATAGTTTCCGTTCTGAAGGCAACACCGAGAACAACAGATTTGTTTTCACCCACAGCCTTTGGGCTAGGCCTGGAGTCTTAAGAAAAGTTTGACCTACCTTTAACTGGCGCATGTTCCTGAGTAGGATGTCCCCAATTCGTTGATGATCATCTTTTACATGGGCAGTGGAGAGCCCTTCCCTGGAGTAAAGAGGGACAACAGGTTGAAACCCCATGAAAGCTGGCAGAAAACACCATGACCTGATGGCAGCTTTATTAGCTGCCCTAATCACAATCATATGAATGAGGGATACTTTGAGGTGGAAGGGCCTTTACTTGACAAAAACAATTACTGCATGTCTTGGCAATTCTCTTAGAAGGCTTATAACAAGGTTAAAAAAGGTTCACCCACTTTTAATTTGGTCCTCTTTTCTGAAAAAGGATGAATAAAGGTTGTTACTAAATTTGTAGATCTCTCTCTAGGATTTAAAAATATACTTCAGTGACATAATGATTCTTCTAAATTAGTTTCTTGAAAATTCTTGAGAGCACGATGGTAATGAGGGCAGGGCCCACCCATGGAGGCGCCCTCAGGGACTGTCCATGCAAGGGTCCAGGCGAGGGAGCCGCCAGCGTTTGCAGGAGCAGTCCCAGAAGTGGGAGCCACCCACATGAGCACCCAGAAAGTGGTTTCCTCTTTGCAGGGTCCGGGATAAGAGGGACACCCAGCATGCAGCATTTTACCAGAGCGCCAGCCTGTGCTCCACCTCATGCAGGAAGCCTCTGTGGAACTCGTAGACAGGATCAATGTTGGAGAAAAGCAGGGTCATCAGGGCTGTGGGCATGGCATCCTCCTTGACCACTGCACTGCGGAACCACTGTGGGAGGAGCGCGGCATGACAGCAGGTATGGCCTTTGTTGGGGACTAAGAGACCAGGCTCTGAGGACCTAGACCACAGGACACCCAGCCAAGACCTGCCAGACACTGCCCGCGAGAGACTCAACCTAACACGGCAGCCATTCCTTTGCTGACCGCTTTATCTTCAAATGAGGCAAAATAATTCTAGGTCAGAATTTTGAAATGGACACATTTCCAGCTTCACAGCGTCACAAAAACCTGGACCTAACATTCTGACCTCAGCCATCGTGTCTCAAGGAAGGTATAAGTTAATTAACATTTATGCGTGTGGCAATGATTATCGGGAGCTATTTCTCAGGATGGAACCCATGTTTAGGAAAAGAACAGCACACAAGGACTAGGGTTTCATACCACAGTAATGACTTCTAAATCCTTTAGGTATGTTCGTTCTGTCGCAAGAATCTCCTTTGCTATGAAATAGGCCTCGTCTTCTGGCACACGCTGAAAGAAGGAGACAGTCATGAGCACGTCACCCTTTCGGGTTCAGGGAGGTCTGAAGTCACTAACACCTGCTTTCCTCTGCCAGGTGACACAGCATGGGGCCTCTGGTCATAATTCTGATGGGATGCACTGTACTTCTAAGTAAAGCCACAATTAAGCCCAGGCCGCTCCTTCGCATGTTTCTATGACTCCTTGGAGAAAAGAACTGCTGCTCAAATGTTAGTATCTATAGACAGGGTGGAGCTTATTATTGGTTTTGTGATGAAATGACTACTCTCCTGTCACTGCCAGTGGCATAGCTGGTGAACAGACACAGAACTACAAGTGTGTGTGTGCTGTGCAGTATGTGTGACATGACAAATAATTGAATTTAACTCATAAAAGTCACTAAAATGACCAATCAGGGTATGTTCCAAAGGGCCCTGGTGCCCAGCACAAGGCTGGCTGGTGTATTTTTTGAATGTGGAAGTGGACCTGACCCCAAAGCCTAGGCTTAGCTCTCAGTTCCCTGTGATCCCCAGGGTGACCCACGCGCGTGTCCGGGCAATGCCTAAATCCCCATCAGTACTCTGGTTTCTCTCCAGGTTGCATACATCTTTCACCTTTAACTAAATCCCCATCAGCTTCTGTCTCAGCAACCATCAAAGAACAGTAGCCGTGGCCCTCCGCTACCCCGTGGCCGTGGGCCTCAACAAGGGCCGCAAGGTGACTAAGAATGTGGACAAACCGAGGCACAGCCGCTGTCGCGGACGCCTCACCAAACACACCAAGTCCATATGGGACATGATCTGGGAGGTGTGCGGCTTCACCCTCTATGAGGGGCGCACCAAGGAGCTGCTCAAGGTCTCCAAGGACACGTGCGCCCTCAAGTTCATCAAGGAAAGGGTGGGGACGCGCATGCGTGCCAAGAGGAAGTGTGAGGAGCTGAGCAACATGCTGGCCGCCGTGAGGAGGGCAGCTGCCGAGAAGGACTGAGCCTCTCTGGAATAAAGCTTTGTAGAAAGTAAAAAATAAATAAATAATTTTTCCCCCCATCAGAGCTGTCTGTGCCCACCCGTGGGTGCCTGGCCAGCAAGTCAGTGACTGCGACACTCTACGGCCGCCTGCCTGCTCGTCAGTCCTGGCAAAGCGCGTGCTTCACCCTGGCCTTACAGCGCCTGCTGTGTCCTCAGAGGGCCCCTCTATCCCCTGAGGCCCTGCGCCTCTGCTGGCACCTGCCAGAAGCCTCGGTTTGTCTATCCCTGCACAGCTCACCGCGCCCCGCCCCGCCCCNCCCACAGTGGACTTCAGGCAGCTGTCTGTGTGTTCACTGCACACATGGGCTCAGCACATGCTCGTGCCAAACAGGCACCCGGGACAGCGCACGTGCACAGGGCCCTGCCCTGAGCTGGCAGCCTGCCACGAGGAAGGGCAGGAAACAATGCAGAGCTGGGGCGGGGGCAAGAATCACGGCAGAAAGTGCCACAGACAACACAAAGCTGCACAGTGGGAGGCTGGAGCTGCGGGCACAGGGGTGGCCGGCAGCTTCCTTGGAGTGACAGGGTGGGCTGCAAATGAGGCAGAAGCCCAGCAGCAGGGGACAGTGGAGGAGGTGAGGGGGTGAAATAAAACTTGGGGGAGGGGGGCCATCTGCCTGTGGGTGCTCTGGACCTTGGGGTCCCTGAGAATGCAGTTCGATCTGCGTGGACTCCATGATGCAGGCAGACAAGGAGGGCAGGGAAGGCAGCCGCGCCAGCCATGTAAGTTGCCACCGTGCATGTGGGAGAGGGAGCCAGCAAGGCCTTGGCTGGAGCCAGAGGTGAAGGCAGGGAGTCTGGGGAGGAAGGTGGCGCTGAGCCCATGCCACAAGAGGCTGGGTGCTCTGAGAGGCAGAAAGGCGCACGAGGGGTTGAGGCGGCCGCTGGAAACCACCATGGTGCTGGCATCTTCCTTCCTGGGCCTCTGGCTCTGAACACGGGCGGATCCCCACAGAGCACCTTGTAGCTGAAAGGGTGGCTGAAGTGCATCATTCCTGTGTGCCCTGGTGCCCTGCAGCTGCCCCCAACCCATGGCCACCGGGGCCCTTTAGACCTGGGTCCTGCTGCCCTCTCCCCCAGCTCCTCCAAGACCACTAGCAGCCATGTGATGGCTCTGGGCCCTGCAGGGCCCCCTTGGAGTTTCCACACAGACCTTGAAGCATCAGGCCTCTTTTCCAACAGAGCAGCTGAGCCACTTTACAACTTTCACAGCTCTATTTTGTGCAAGTGGTGGGCGGCTTGATAGCCCTGCAAACACCTGGTGTTGGAACTGGCCCCGGAAGTCCATGTCTTCTTCTGGTAGGGAGGGGAGGCGTCAGCTACATGAGATGAGGCCCCCAGCTGCTTCACTGTGAATGGCTGGCCTTGGGCTCAGTGGGAAGGGAGGCACAGGGAGTCACTGCCTGTCCAGCCACCTCCATGTGGGGCCCAGCTGCAAAGTCCTAACTTGGAACATTGCTCTAAAGAAATCAGATTCCTCAAACCAGCTTCTACTGAAAAGGACAGAATCGGAGTATCAAGGGGAAGACCCTGGGGAGGAGGGCGGTCGCAGGCTTTGCTCCTCAGGGCCGAGGGTCAGGCCATCCCCTGGTCCTCCGCACAGCCAGGCAGCCGCAGGCACCCGTGGGAGCATGGTGGCTTGCTGACCCACGTCCCTTAAAGAGCAGTAGTAAGCCTGTCTAGTGTGGGGTACAGGTGTAACCCCAAGCATGGTGGGGCTGAGGCAGAAAGAGCTTCAGCTGGAGCTCGGTTTGGGCAACTCAGCGAGACCCCACCACTGACCAAAGCAGCAAATGCAATAGCACAGCAGGACAGTGGCTCCAGGGCCAGGGCTCCCGGAAGCTTGCAGTGGCTCTGCTGGGCACATGGGAGCAAAAGGCTCAGAGGACCCGGGGCGGTGGGGGGGGGAGCCCACCACAGACCTGCGGTCCTCACCCCGCGTGTGGCTTGCCCAGAAGTCTGTGTGCCCAGGTGCCCAGTGACCCAAGTGTGAGAGACAGACCGGACTGGGCCTTCGTGAGCAAGGGCCGCCCCTGCCACCCCAGCAGCCCCCGATGCTCAGCACCAGCCTCATCTGCCGTGTGCTGATGGGGGCAACCACACCCAGCCGCCCCTGGGGGACGGGACCAGAGCCACGCCTCCATCCTAGACAGGACGCACCCCTGAGGGCATGCAGTGGGGTGCTCGCACTGCTGTCCTCAGGCCTTGTATGTGCCAGGCCACTCCAATGTGACAGGTCCTCATCCTACAGAGGGGGATGTTTGTTGTCAACACGTTCAATAACAAACTAAAGTTAGTTTTAGGGGCTGGGGAGACAGCTCAGCAGCATAAGCACCTGCCTGGCAAGCGCAAGGAAGGAGTTCAATCCCCAGTACTAAACTTAAATAATAAATAAAAGTGACCTTTAGGGCTGGGGGTGTGGCTCGGTGGTACAGTGCTTGCCTAGCAGGTGTAAAGTTCTACCCTGGTTCAATCTCCTGTACTGCAAAGAAAAAAAAAAAAA
>NDGN011554161.1:396-11679 GCA_002564285.1 Tympanoctomys barrerae | reverse complement strand
AAAAAAAAAAAAAAAAAAAAAAAAGAGCTGAGGTCAGGTGGTTGCCTCCCTATCGGTGGGAAGAGAGGGTTGGACAATCACTGTAGGGGTGTTTATACTTTTGCAAAGGTAGTATCACAAGACACTGGTTGCCTAATGACTGACTGAAATCATCCAGGCGGGATGTCTTTCTCAAGGCTGACACAGCTTGCCTGCTTTAGGCACTATGGCCTTGTTTTGCCCTCAAGATATGACCAACTTCCAGCTTTAGCTGCTTTCTACAGAATTGAAGGGAAAAAAATGGAAATAGAACTTTTGTAAACTGGGAAGGAAATAAGGATTGGCTGGGAGGGGAAGGGGACAAAGAATAAAGAACTAAGATATGTTACATACATGTACAAATCCCCCATGCTGAATGTGATCATTATGTACTGCAAACACATATTAATTTTTTTTTTAAGTGGCTGTTTTTGTCTGGCACCATGACATATGTCTATAATCCCAGGAAGCAGACGGATGGCAAGATCTCGGCCAATCTGGATGACAAAGCATAATCCTGTCTCAAAATAAAAAATAAAAGGCATAGGGATGTAGCTCAGTGGCAGAGGGCCTCTGGATTCAATTATTGGTACCTCAGAAAACTGGCTGTTTTTTAATACTTTTATGCTAGCTTCAATTGTTTCCCTGGAAAAGTCTACAGTACCATATGAAACTTTAATGTGCTTCACATTCTGAACAAAGTAGTAGCCTGATGCTGAGGTATGTTGGTGACTGTGGAGAGAAATGGGTAAGGTAGCAAGGAAAGAGCAGTGGTCAGGGCAAGAAAAGGATAGGGTGGGCACAAGGGAGAGGAAAGGGTCGGGGAGAGATATAGGGACACAGGCCAGAGACAGGCAGCACGCTAGAGAGCCAGCCAAAGGAACGAAGTCCAGAAGAAAGCATTATCCACTAATAAGATCAAGTAACTCACACCCAACTACTGCTCAGGAGGTCATAGTGTGATGTGTGGGATCTTGGCTTTCAGTTGTAATCAGGATATTACACAACAGAGGACTCCAATTCCTTGAGGCCTGCACAATCTTGTGGCTTTAACCCTTTGAACCTGGCAGCTTTCTACTCTATGCGAGGCAGCTCTTGGCCCATCACATTAGGATGACTCAGTATTCAAAGGTACAGAAATTTGGTAGGTGATCAAATAACTGAGCAATGCGCGAGGATGGAGGGCAAATTTAAGAGGCGAAAATTTTAAGAAAGGATCAGGTTGTGCCAGCTGTCATTATTAATGGATTAAAGCTGTTATTTTTGGACTGGATCTTTTATCAAGTCATTTCTTTATATATCAAAGGTTCTTTTGCACCTCCCTCTACCCCTAATTCATTGCCCTTTCACCTTCCACCATGGAATGGATGACACAACATAAAGGTTCAGGACAGACATTAGCCCCTGGACTTTCTAGCCTTTAGAACTCTATAGTAAATCTGTTCTTTATAAGTTAGCCAGTCTTAGGTATTCAGACTGCACAACAGTCACTAAAGCAGTGTCTGAAAACCAATTGTTTCATTTATTTTGTGTGGCTCTTTAGCTGGTGGTGATGCAAAGATAAATCTAATCCATTATACCATTTTGCCTGGTAAAGATTTCCTGGTTATCTTTGATTGGCTGTCAGTCACTGGGGCTGTTTATGTTGACAGCCAAATATTTTTGTATCCATATGTGTATTGATCTATGGTTCATTGGAAAATATTTGGCCCTTCAAGAATTTTTAGTGCTCTTTAGCTATATCACCCTGCATTATTTCACCTGGAAAATGCTTTGGGACTAGTTAATCCTTATCACCACAGCACCATAAATTGAGATTTCGCTCTGCTTTTTATAAGCTTTTGTGCTGTCCCGTAAGTTTCCCATCTAGGAAGAGTCCTTTGGGGAAAGTCGGAGGCACACCTGGTGCCCCTCAAGTTGCAGCTCATTCCTTTCCACACACTGAGAAGAACTCTGTTGGCTTCACTTTGCTCCCACACGTGCCCAGATTCAGCAACCAGCGGGGGTAAAATGGACAATTTCAGATCACCTGGCACAATTGTTTTCCTGAAACTTTAGTTCATCTAGTCCTAGTTGCTGCCAGGTCTCTGTTGCACCTCAAAATAAGAAAAATTTTCTAAGTTCAGACTAGCCCTTGATTGCTAGATCCAAGGACTGTCAAATTCTTTCACTTCATCCTCAAATACTCTCAATCTAAATCTCTTTCCAATCTATAGAATGTAGTTCTTTCAATTCAGGTTTGCACAGAATGTGTTTATTTAAAATATTCTTAGCCTGCCCCTTGATACCCTTCCTCTTTTCTGAGATCCTGATAAGAGCAACAGCCATCCCCTGACCCAATTCCAACTTCTAACTTGCAACTGTAACTGAGAACTACTATAATTCATAGCAAAAATCCCTAAAAACAACAAACTAAGTGTACTAAGCCATGGCTTTCAGTACCAGTTGATCTGGAACTTGCATTGTGAGATCAAGATACACGGGTTTGTAATGATCTCAACTCTCAGTTGCTCAATATCCTTACCGGGTCTCATAGATCATTACTATTAAAAACTTTAGAAATGGTAATGAAGGGGCCAGGGAGATGGCTCAGTAGAATAAGCACTTCCTTGGCAAGAGCAAGGGCCTGAGTTCAATCCCCGGTTCCGGAAAAAAAAAAAAAAAAAGAAAAAAGAATTAGTAATGAAGGGAAGTTAGCTTGAGAATAAGTTTGGGGTTTTATAGTATCATATAACATATGAATTTAGGCCTTTTCACCTCAGACAAAGGGAAAAGACTCAGGACAAGAGTTTCTTTCACAGAAAAACTAAGTGCTGAAGAATGCTAACCAGTGGGAGAGACCTAACAGTTCTCTTCAGCTAATGTACAAGTGGCTGGGAGCTGGAGAACGTGTGAGGGAAAAGGTAGCATTCCAGATCTGGGCATGTGCAGCTGAAGTGACCACAAAGGCTGGGGGGAAAGGAAAGAGAGGCTCACAAGGTCTCTGATGATACATCAAAAGACCTCAATCCAAGCACACTAGAAGTGTTTTAGAAAGCTCATTTCAACACAGGTTTGGCTCTGAAACCTGGTGTTACTTTCAATAATCCAAGTACATGGTGTTTAGAGAGCATCTGTACACAGAATGTACATCAAACATCACTCTGTACAGTCACGGGGGATGCTATTCAGGCTTGAGGGCAAAGGTTCTGGTCCAGTCCTACTACCGTAGGTTTTCATTATCCACCATTGTTATATCCCTTCATCTCACTCTCTTAAAATTCAACTCAGCTGAATCCTCAGAATAGCAAATGTAGGGAAGCTTGGTTATTTTAGGAAAAGAAACCCAGACAACTTGTGTAAAAACCTTGTGAAATAAAGGGATGGAAAACAAAGATCACATCCCCATGTTACAGAAGACCATCTGAGTGATGTGCTGTGAGAATGAAGTATGTAGTCGATTTTCATATAAAATTAAGTAGTTTGAAAAACAAAAACAGGGACAGTCCAAGTTAGTGTTCCCCAACACTGAATATATCTTAGAATCATCTGGGGAACTTCAAAGAATCCAGCTATTCGGCCCTCACACTGGAGGTTTCTATGTAACCAAGACGGAGGTGGCAGAAAGTGGCATTTATGGAGTCTCCGCAGCACAGGATGATAGTGAAATGCAGTATCACCTGGCACAGGATGATGGTGAAACATAGTCAAAGAAAATCTTGGAAATTAAATCACTGTATTTGAATTCTCTTAGTTAATGCTGAAGTAGCCTGGAACAAGCAGAGAAAAGCAGCAGAGGGAAGGACACCACTTGTATACCTGTAGCTGTATCTTCTCCCTCTACTCAAATATACTGACAATTTTATATTCTTTAGGTTCTGAGATGATCCAGGCAGACAAATCTTGACAAGACAGCAGAAAATAACTCAAATATTATTGTTGTATAATACTTTTATTACACTTTTATGAGGAAAAATACCAAATTTCTCATGTGTTACATCATAGAATTTGCAGGCATGTCAGAGTCCAATGGCAAATTACATTCGGAGAAAAGTTTTGAAGTCCACATCTGTATACCACTCCTTTGAGAAACGCTGAAAAGCCGCTCTGTACCTTGGCATTAAAGGTTACAAAAAGCACCATTTAAAGGAGGACTCATATTTAATTCCCTTCTAGTCATTTCCCCCTTACAGCAGACATACAGCTACTCATTAAATGCTTCAGCTTAATGCCAGCCAACATCCTCCAACTTATCAAAATTCAAATGTCTCCTATGCAGGACCTAGTGCAGTATGACTGATCACTGAGTTGTCACGGCCTTAAAATTGCAAGCCAAGTAAGCTAATGTCTGAGGAGGGGAATAAAAAAGACGATGATAATTTCTGGTGTAATTCTTAACACCAACATCCCCTCAGCACTTGACATGACTCATGAAATCCAATTTAGCATTTCACAACATTCTTACGGCAAACTACTGTGCTGTGCACAATACATTTAACTCCAATACAGAAGCTAATACAAACTTCACTTTTTAATGAAGCATATTTGCTTCAAAACACAAGTGAGGAAAACAAAGCAAGACAAAAACCCCAATTAGAATTCCAGAGGAATTCCACTGCCAGTAACTCAATTTTATAAGTAACAGATGAGGTTCTTTTTTTTTCCTCTTTCCTTCATTCTTTTTTCTTCTAACTTATAAAAGATCTGCCTTTTCACTCTGGGCTCATTGCAGAAACCACATTCCTTCAATCTCCAGTTGTGTCTGGCACATAAGGAAAGACAAATGCCTACACCCTACAAAACTTGGGACGATCCCTACCCTTCCCAGTCCTCCATCCCATGGCTAACTGGAATCAGCAGCAAGAACTTGGCATTCAGGACAAGTCAAAATAATGTAGGAACAAATTATATATTTGCTCTAAAGACCATGCCCCAAATCACTAGAATGTGAGGGTAAAGAGATCTCTGAAAATAGTATGTATTTTAAACACACACATAGACTATTGCATATCATTTTTAGTTGAGGTCAAAATTTTAAAAGCCCTATTTCCCCAAGTAAAAATAGGGAATTCTATGATCTGTGTTTCTCCTTATTTGTACCTCAGATTAATACTATCTCAGCCTGGAGGTATTACTTCTTTCCAACCTTCATGTTAGCAGCATGCATGGAATACAATCTTCAAATGCTTTCAGTAGATAGAGAGACTGAAAGTACTTGGAAGAAAGTAAGTTGGCTTGGCTTGTTGGATCCTCTCAAGAAACTTCTCTTGAATAGGAATGATAAGAGACAGAAGGAAGACGTGCTATCTACTGCTAGATTTTGAACGATGAGATCCAAGATACTACTAGGCTATTTCTGATTTTAAGTTGGGGATTTTTTTTTTTTAAAGATATTTTCAGTTCTGAGCTACTAAAGTCTTCAGTTTCTTACTGTCCTTCTCAGCTCAGACACTTTTCTTTTTCCAAACGATGGAAATGCAAATATTGCAGTTATTTATGGGCCAGCCCTTAAGTACTATTTTCTTTCTCTTTTGTTGTTGTTGTTAACTATGGCTCTGTAAAATGCTCCCAGTCACAAACAAAACAAAATAAGGCTTGTCATTTGCCTTTACTCATTTTCATATTCTGCCAAATGTGCTTCTGCAGAAAACAAACTACCCCTTTAACTAATCAACATATAAAAGGACGAGTGAGCTGTACTTTGGGCTAACTTCCTCCCTCCCTGGCCCTCCGAAGTTTCCTGGTCACCCACCAGGAGAGGCTTCCCAGGGCCACATATCAACAGGACAGACATGGCACCGAATGAGTCATCACCCAGGCCCTCTTACTCATCCCTTTCCACACGGGCTGGCAGACTTGTTTCAGGTCCAGCTGAGAAAACACCTGGCGAACTTAGGAAACTGACACTGCATATTCCCACATCCGAAGATCACCAGCACCAAAACTTACTTTCATCAGGGACAGACCTAATTCACAGAAGCATATGGCCTGAGACAAACTGAAGGGACCTTTTCTCCTGCCCCACGATAGTGGTACACCTTTGTGGAGTAGAAATTTTAATACACATAATTATGTTTCAATACTGTTGCCAAGAAATAACAAGTACAACAAAAGCCTCTCTGTAACCACCAAGATTCTGAATCTTCCTAAGTGGCCCACTTACTCTATGTATACTGGATAGAAACAAAATTCCAGTATAACTAACAACTATCTAGATCCTGAGAACTGGTTATAAGACTTGGCCTAGATTTTTAAAATGGCACACCATTCAAAAATGATTTG
Source organism: Tympanoctomys barrerae (assembly GCA_002564285.1). Classification (NCBI taxonomy): domain Eukaryota; kingdom Metazoa; phylum Chordata; class Mammalia; order Rodentia; family Octodontidae; genus Tympanoctomys; species Tympanoctomys barrerae. Next base: position 5,400 of record NDGN011554161.1, on the reverse strand, counting down.
GACCACAAAAAATTCTCCTGAAGGTAACTTTGAATGGCTAACTCAGTTTTTACTTTCAACAATTAACAAGTACCAAAGCACTAATGCTTTCCCTACAAACAACACTGCCACTTTACTGCTTCATACCTGGGATCAAAGAGGTCAACAGACTCAAAGACAACTGTGTTGTCATCTCTGCTTGGGAAAAGTAGTAAGAAGAAAGCTACGCTAACCTGTGGGTGCTCTTTTGTTGTGGCTGGGCTCATGGTAGCAGTCAAGGGCTATCTCAACTATCCAACACTTGGGTTTCCTTCAATGAGGAATGTGTGACTTTATCTGTCAAATGGAGAGGCCAAGATACTTGGGGGAAATGTTTTATCTCTAAACCTCAAGGATAGATTGAATACTTTTCAGTCCATAAGCAGGTATCAGTGACTCTCTTCATCATCAAACATTTTTTTTAAAGAAAAAAAGGATCTTGTTAACATTTGGTATAAAGAATAACACTTTTCATGGTTAGGAATGCCAGAGATAAGTTTCCTGGGTTGTGGCTTTATACATCTATGGTAAGGGAATCCACTGTGTGCACCAAGTGAGCTTAAATGGACCAATCTCTACAGCAGTACTAGTGTAATGCTGCATGCAAGGCTGGCTATATTAATGTAAAGTTGTAGATTTCTCTAGAAAGGAAAATTACCATTTTTTAAAAACATGAAATTCTTCAATAGAGCCTCTTAAGACCAATGAAAGGCATTTTTTTAAATTAAAGGAAAAATGATTTTCACAAAAATCTGCCAAGGATGAAAGACAGTTTTGCTTGATTCCAAGTCTACCTACAGAGCAGTTGCTCTGAGAAGAGAAGGTAGAAGCAGGGCCAGGTTGGGTTCAAAAACCTACAGGAATGTGCTATACTGCTGAAGCTGTAGCTCCAAATTAAAACTACATCTTCTGTCTTATAACACTGAGTCCTATTTCATTCCAGCAGGTACACAGTGGCCCAAACCTGTAACAGGCTAAACCTTCTAGCATCCCTAGTTTTAGTGTGCATCAGTCAGACTTCACACAGCTTTTCAAAGGGGTTACTTACCCAGTGGGTTTTGTATTAGAGGGGTCAGGTGCAGAATTTGAAGGTTATTAAAATAAATGAGAGGGAAAAACGGGTTCTTTAGGAGCAAGTTGTAGCAAATAAAAAACACAGGCCGTGTCACATACTGTGGGAAGACAGCCCATGCAAGAAAAGTCACCCCTGCAGCAACGTAGCTCTAAGTAGGGCAGCAGTCCAGCCCCAGTGCAGCCCTTGGATAGCCAAGGCAGTGGTGGCAGAATGACCACCAACAAGGATTCTAAGAGTTTGCTATTCTTTCATTTTAAGAAAGAATGTTTCCTGTGGTTAATTATTCCCTCAGGTTCCCTAAACAGGTCGTAGCGAGTACCCACAGGCAGAAATAATACATCTAGCTGGGGCTAGAGGCTTCCAGTAACCTTCCTCTCATATATATATATATATATAACCTTCCTCTCATATATATTTTTTTCTTAAAATAAATTCCATGAACTCACAAATCTCTTCTCTGCAATCAAATGCAAAAGCAGAGCATCCTACTCAGGGGCTCTGAAACACATACATCAATCAGCCTCAAAGCAAATCAGCCTTCCAGTCTCAGAGAAGACTGGTTCAGTTCACAGGCAAGGAAGGGGCTTCTCCTGAATCCTCAAGGCAGGAAGGATGCCTTCAGATGGGCTTGTACAGCAGTGTAGTGACATATTTCTTCTTGTATCGGTGGGTGGCACTAAGGACCATCACACTGTCCTGCAAGGAAAAGAAGCACACACGGCTAATTCATTACTTCGGGCCACAGGCAGCTGTTCCCAGCCATTAGTCCTTCATAGCTATTCACTTTTAACAGAGATAATTTAGATATAGTAGAAAGAGGTCATCTTGAACTGCAATCTGAATTCCTGTATCATTATTTCTATAGCCGTGGGTAATCCACTTACAGTTTCTGGGCCTTTTTCCCTCATGATACAAAAGATAACACCTATCATCAAGAAATTATGATTACAGGATAATATGTGACAAAGAACTTGACACAGGGCAAGAGATATAGCTCAGTGGCACAGGGCCTGCCTACCAAGCGCAAGGTCCTGGTACAAAAAAAAAAAAAAACATAAAAAATGCTGAATAAATACTAGCTTCTTACCTCACTCTTTTCATCACTTTAAATTCAATACTAGGTTTAAAACTAGTGAAAAAAATGGGAATATTCTATTCTCCAGGTCTAGAAGGAAATCAAGTGCAGTGAAAAGGAAACCAATCCTTCTCAAAAACCATTTGTAAGCTCTTAAAGAAGTCTACTTCCCACTGAATGCCAGAGATGAAAATTCTCTGATGTAAACGGAACTGAAGAATCTCCATCTATTCTTGGAACACAGTAGATAAAATTCTCCTTAGAAAGACACTCAATCCAATGGACCAGTTTCAAATGGCCTAGACAAGGTGAGAAACCCATGAATGAGTCAAAGCCAAGATGAACCAGAGCACGTCAATTAGGTCAGCCAGTAAGAAGAAAATAAAGGTTATCATTTTCAGGCTATACTACAGACTGTGGGTATGCTACAGGAAATGCAGGCCTATGATACCAGCTGACAACTGAAGAGCAATTACAAGAAGTAATAAAGCTGAATCAGATTCCAAACCACCCAAAGAAATCCAGTTTAAAATCCAGTCTGTCTTCCTACCTTCCATTGCGCTGTATTATGCAAAATAAACGTTTCTAAGGTTACCATTCTATGACTAGAGTATGCTGATAAACAGCCTAAATATGACAGAAGCAAGGCAAGTACAAAGCTTGGTGACAGAGAAGGCTGTATTGAAATAAGAGACAAGTACGAGAATGACTTGCTTTAGGGGGATCTGGAGTAATGACATAGGAAAGAATATGGAACCAAGGTAAGAGGACCGGACCTCCGTCCTGTCTCTGGTACTTACTGGCAATCTGACCTTCTCTGAGCCTTAGTTTCTTTATCTATAAAACAGGGGTTAAAAATAATACTTACCTCACAAGGTAATTACAAAAATGAAATTCACATATATTTACATACTTCCATGTAATTTATTTAAGTTAGTGCTTTTTAATAATCTAGCTACATACCTAAGAAATATAAATGGTTTAAAGACAAAATTACTGAGGCCCACGCTAGATGCATGAACTCTGATTCTCTAGGGATATAGCCACAGAATTTGCACACTCACAAGATTCTGTAAGTGATTCTGATAATTATCAGCCTAGCTAGACAGCCACAGAGCTATGTAACTATTCTGATAACCAAACTACAATGGATGGCAAGACACAACAGAACAGTTATTTTCAACCCAGAGTCTAAAATAGCAGAAAAACAAAGGCCTCTAGAGGTTCAGGGAACGGGGAAAATCTGGTCATATCCTCCTTTACCTACTGTGTAGGAGAAACGCAAGCTCCTGGGTACCTATGACAGAAGCACCTGAAAGTAGTTCAATTTCACATTTAGAAAGTGGAAGCCTTACTATCACAGTCACTGGAAGTTAAATGTGATTTTTTTTGTGAATGAAGCGCAACAGGTAGAAGTTCAAACTTAAGGAAGTAATGTAAAGTTTCCAGCCACCAGAAAAGAACCCGGGAAGCTAGAAAGTCTATTCAATTACTGAATAGTCCAGCTAGTCAGAACACAGATACAGAGACTGATATTTAAAATCAACCCAGTAAAAGAAAGAAAAAATTCTATAATTTGACCATTACTATCAGCTTCAGCTTTGGTAAGTACAAGAGCAAGTAACAACTGTAGAGTATGCATCACCTTGAGCCTCTCCTTTCAAGGAGCTATAGAGAATCAAGACCACCACTCACCTTAATGGACAATGCATAGAGGTGGTTTAACATAACATGGTTGGGCTCAGGGAGTAAGGCTGGGTCACACTAAAAAAGAGGAAAAAACATCAGTCAATGGGATTAAATGTATAGCAAAGCCAAACAGTCAGTGCTATCTTAGAACACTTTGAGAGTACTAAGAACTCTAAATTAGAATACCTTATCTCCTTTAACTAATCAAAAAATAACACATTCCCATTATAGAAAATTTGGAAAAATTTCAGTACAGGCAGAAACACTAAACTTCAACAGCTACTAATGCTCCTTAGTAGAGCTAAAACAAAATGTTACCTATAAAAAATGATGGAAAATTTGTGTTAAGTGGTTAAAAACAAAATAAGTGGAACTCAATTACAATGATCAGAGATGTAAATCATAAGCAAAAAAGATCTGTAATCCTTTTGTACATCTACCTAAGTGTCTCCAGTTGGAACAGAAATAGCACATGCTGCTTGTAGCAATAGTTTAGGCCTGATTTCGTGAGGAACAGAGGCAACTGTACGTTGTGCATCTGCTTAGGTAAAACTCAGCCTTGGAGAACAGAATCTGTAAGTACAATGCTACTGGTTATGTATATGATTTATAATCTCACTCTAAAATTATTGAATTTTGGCCCAGATGGTCCTAGAGACCCCAATATGCTCAGGATACTCACAGAAATATTAGTGTCCTTATTAAGAATAACTTGAAGTAGGTGAGGAGGAAGAATAGGTGGGGATTTGAATCTCTCCTCAGATCGAAAGACATACATTTCTTGACCATAAGGCCCTGGAGGTGAGCTGGAAAGGTCTGAAAAATATACAAATATGAGGGAAAGACAGAAAAACTGGTAACAATACCTTGAGAAAGCTATCAATACATGTCCACTAATACTAAATACTAAAGTAGCCATGGCTCATCACCTTGTGGCCTAATGGATCTACAACTATTAAGGTACCAAAAGTAAAAGTCCATGGCCAAGCAATGGCCATGACTCATCCACATGGCTGACACTGACGAAGGTTCTCCAATCTGAAGTACAGGATCTCAGGATAAATCCTGAGGGGATCTCACTGAGCTTGTCAGACCGAAAAGCTACAACTCTTGTTGCATAGGTCCTGCTTTACCTTGGTCTTAACCA
>NDGN011554158.1:0-17490 GCA_002564285.1 Tympanoctomys barrerae | reverse complement strand
CCTTCCTTCCTTCCTTCCTTCCTTCCTTCCTTCCTTCTTTCCTTCCTTCCTCCCTTCCTTTCTCTCTCCCTCCCTCTCTCCTTCCCTCTTTCCTTCCCTCCCTCCCAGCTTCTTAAGGAGGCAAGTGCGCCATCCCAATTTCTTGGGATGGAGGATCAGTCCTCCAGCAGGAGGACTGATGTGGATTGAATCTGCCAAGTCTGACCACATGGAATAGCTGTGATGCACACATGTGTATTTCCTTCTCTATGCACACACACAGACACACATTGCCATAAGCAAGTGAAATAAAATATTTTTTTCCAGAGAGTGGTATAGTTTTTGCATGAGCTGTCAGCTCACTTTCATGAAATTTGACAAATTGCTATTAAATCTCTTTTTGACCTTTAATCTGTTCTTGAGATGTCCCCAGAAGTTCTGAGATGGTCTTTGTGATGCATCTTAGACTCATGCCAAGTCTTTTATTGGCATCATAAGAATTTTAGTCATGTAAAAACTCCTGGATCAGGCCCCAGCTGCACAATGCAGACAAGAAGCATTCTAAAACTACCAGAGAATAAGAAGTGTCAAATAAGTGTCCACCACGACAGCAAACATCCCTGACATCCATTAGCTGCTATAAACAGAGTACACTTGGCCGTGTGTTGTTCAACATGAATTTATGATGCAGTCTGCCAAGTTAATTTTTTCTTTTTTCTGTATGAAATGTAAGTGAAAGAAATAAAGAAGAGGCTAGTGGTTCTGTTACTATATAATTATACGAAATTGCCTAACGAGGATGGGGCATCTGATATTCAAGCTGTGTATCGTGCACAGAGACGGAAAGTCAGTAAGGAAGTCAGTGCCTCTCCAATCTTGTGAGGACTTGGAGCAAGCCCACTTCTCTGATTTAAGGCTGCCTTCTGGAATCAATAACCAGTGTGGACTTAGATGTATATGAGTGTCAGCATTTCTGAGGGAAATCTAATCTAGCCCATTGTAAAACCTTTTTCTTTTTGAAATATGTCTTATAAACTAGGGAATTAAAACTGTCTAAAACATATTAATTCAATAGCTCTGATTCTTTTAAAAAGTGGCTTAAAATCAATGTCCTTTTATTTTTTGTCTTAGCTTTTATTTCATTTGCATACGACTAAGTCTGTTTCTTTTTGATAAATTTAATTTGCTAGTTTGGCCCTCCAAGCAGAAAGAATGGCTTCCTCTGAGGCTGGGCTGCCAACTCCAGCAAGTAGTATTGCAAGTAAATTTGATCTATATACTTTGCAAACTTCTCGGATGTGATCACTGACATTTGGCCTGATGAAGAAAGCCTTGGGGACTGGAAAAACACAACCATGCCACCGTTCTGACATGCAAAATGTCTTATAATCTGTCTTTATCTCTCATAGTTGCAGTGGTCTGGATAAATTAGACCAAATTGGGCTAAACGCCGTCCTTGGCTACACTCACGCAGTTGTTTTCAGAAGCTAATAGGAGCTGTGTGTGCACATCCAAGGACAGAATTCAGCCCCCTTTGTCTTTGCAAAAACAGTTCCTTTAGTTGAGATGATTATTCTTGACTGTTTTATAAGCAGTGGTTTTGCCCAGTTTAAATCTCTTTTCACTTAATCTTCATAGTCAAGGCGTCTGTGAATACGGAAATGTGTAACTCAAAATCTACAGGTTCTGGAAATATAAAAATCTCCCCAACAAAACCTGTGAGTATTGCAAATGAACTGGGAAAGAGGTAAAGCAAGTCATATAAATGGTGGCAAAAACAGAAGTAACACCGAAAAAAGTGTTAACACTCATTAATGGTAATAATCTCATTAAAATTTTCATAGTATAAAAATCCTTGGCCTTTCAAAAGGTAAATCTATCTTTAAGAACACTTTCAATAAAAATACAGGTCATCAACTGTGCTTATTTATTGAGGTGCAGAACAACTGAAATTAACCCTCCGTGCAACCCTTTCTCACCTCTCAGAAATTATTACATAAATCGCACCATTTTCCAAAGGCCAAATCTCTTGAAATAGAAGAGGACCAGTGTGTTAGAAAAGTGATTGTTTTTTTTTTAAACTGGAAATTGGAACTTTGGCTCATCTTTGAATTTTTTTCTAGAAAATAATATATATAAGCAAAGCCTTAAGGTTTTGGAAGGGACTAGCATAAATCAACGTGTGACATAAATAATAAGAAAGAACTCGAGAATCTCTTGACTTTTTGAGACATTTATAAGGGTCAGCTCATTTCCTTTATGCTTTGAGCAAATCTCCTTATTTAAGTTTCTACTGCCTTTTCTCTGAAGATGACTAATTTAGGAATGTGTTTCATTACACATTGCAACAGGGGCTTTCAAAAGGTTATAATTATATGCATTATACATGCCAATTTATTAATAATTGCAAATTAAATATTTTCCTCTTTGCAGAGTCAGTAATCCTTTATATAGTAATGTATGCAAAAATAGTCTTACTGAGTTTTTTAGTGGTTGAAAAATTGTCTAAAATAGCAGATTTTTTTTTACTACCTGCCAATGTGAACAGATTCCAGGTATTTGAGACCCATCGTATCTCAGCTTGAAACATTTTGAATACCAACTCCAAAAACTCGACATTAATAAAACATTAAAGTTCCAACTTAAGCCCATAAAAGTCAAGAAATGTAGAGTTAAGGTCAACCCGGCTCTCTTAACTCTGCGCTCCTGCATGTATGCATGGGTGATGGGGCAGCGGTGCAGGCTGTTGCTTAAATCAGTCTTCCTGCATAATCTGAAAATGTAATTGAATTAGTGTATAAAGTATTTACATACCCTGCAGTGGAGAGCCCCGCACACTATATTATCCACATCCCCTCACAGGGCCCTCATTTTAACTCCTCCTTGCAGTGTTCCTACGAGGCTTCCTCAAACATTCAGAAATTGGACTTGCAAATACAATTTCCCTTCTTTTATGAGGCTTCAAGATGAGTGATGCCCACTCAGCGCTCCTGGTCGCCTGGCAGCTCCCAGCCAGCCAGATAGAGTTTAGGTAACATTTTTCCCTTTAGTTAACATCCTCGGGGTTGCTAGCTGTGCCTCAATCTCAATCTACGCCTAAGGATTATTTTATGTTTGAATTCAACAGATGAGGGACAATGGGCCATATTAACATGAAAATTAAAACATCATATTGAGTTCAGGGACATATGGGAAAGACTTTAAAAGCATAAGCTTTGGTTTCAGATGGACCCTCATTCTATCTAGTTCCTTGTTCTGTCTCTTTATTATTTACCCTTTTCAAGCCTCACTTTTTCCTTTGCAAAAAAAAGATAATAATAATAGTACTTATGACTTTTAGGATTCCACAAGATTGGAAAATTTCAAAAGATACATAAAATGCTTGATGTATAGAAAACACTAAATGGTTCTTGTTAATATTAGCAATTTGGTAGGAAATGATAACATCTTGCTCACTTCATTTCTTTCTTTCATGTCTTACAGGATGTAGGACAGAGTCTCTGAGTTGGAATGTTCAGAAGTGTTAAAAATGAAGCTTAATAGTAACTGTAAAAATGATGCACATCCTCAGCCACAGCTCAAGCAGTGTACGATGATATCATATTTTATTGTTTAGATAGGCAAAGATGAAAAAAATGGCAGTTTCCAATGATGGGTATAGAGCAGCACAGTTTTTCATGCATTCTGTTTATAAAAACCATTATGCCATTATGAAAGGTGTTCTAGCAATGTATATGAAAATTTGAAACATATGTCTTGCTTAACTTAGCAATTATACTTCTAAGAATTAATCATAAGAAAATAATCAGATAAGTGTACAATGATATTCATGAAAGTCTTATTAAAATATTGGAAATAACATACTGTTAATATGGGACTATTAAAATAAATTATGGTGAAAACATACAGTGAGATACTATGTAACCATTAAAAATGAATGAGTTTGCATTTGTAATAGGTTTGACTGTGTAGTCACAACTTGTAGGTCAGGTATTTGAAATCATTTCAGTTTTTTCCAGTAACTGTTACCAAAGCTTTGGAACTTCCATTTCTTTCTGAGTAGTAGCTGTCCTTAATGATGCCTCAGTTTCTCTGAAAATCTTTTGCTTACTTTTGGTTATTTAAATTGTTGCAAGTTTTAAACAGTTGGACTCCAAGGCCGGCTTCATGGATATTCAATCTGGTTGAATGTCTGGTTGCCTGATTTAATGTTTCACTGTTGTGTCTTGAAATTATGAATTTTATATTTGAATTGGTTTTGTAAGTGTAATCTGTTGGGAAGATTGTGCATGAGCAGAGAGCCACCCACTTTGTAGATAGCTTTCTCCAGGCCCCTGAGCACAGGATTGCATGTGTGTGTGGGCATGCAGCGAGACTCAAGGAGAGTACAAGGCCAGGGGTTGCACCTGCATGTGAACCTCCATGGTCCTTTGCAACCCCAAGATGCCAAGCTGTCCCTTCACACCAGAACTTGCTTTGAATGCAGAAAGAAGGCAGTGAGTTAAGAAACATGCATGATTAGAAATTCTAATATATATATCTTTTATTTATTTATTTGGTATATTTTCTAATATATATAATCTTTTATTTATTTATTTGGTACAGGGTCTCACTATGCAGCTCACACTTGTAATGATCCTCCTGTCTCAGCCTCTCCAGTGCTGGGATTACAGGCAAGTGCTACTACACCTGATTTTAGTGGCCAGCATGATGCATCAGGGTTCCAGGTCCTGCACAGCATGTGGTACTGAAGCATCACTCAGCCTACCCTTGCCAGGTAAGTGCTTAGACCTCTGAGCTATCTCCCCCATCCCAGTGACTAGAAATTCTATCACATTCATTTTTACTTGTTTTACTTTGTTTAGGTCCCAGCCAAATTATGTTGAAAATGATGACATAGAAATAAAGAGGAAGTGAGGAAAAACCACATAGTTACTTTTTCTTTAAGTCTTCCCTCTTTAGTAAGTTGATGAAGGTAGGAAATGTAGAAGATGCTTATATCAAGAGGAGAAATTGAAAGAGTTGAGTCAGTATCCATTTCTCTGATAAAACTGAAACACATATGCACTTCTGAGTTTTGGTAATTCCCATATGAATTAAAAGCTTTATATTTGCATTTAAATTAATACTGAATAATATAAAGATAAATGGCAAAATTCATGCTAGTAATTCAAATGTAAATTTCTCTTACCTTTAGAATAACTTTATGGAACAGAAATAAATGCTATGACAACTTGAAGGGGAGATTACCAGAGAGCCGAAGGAACTTCATGTTAACACCAGGTTTTATTGGTTTTTGAATAAGGAAACCCATATTTTCATTTTGCACTGAGTTCGGGAAATTATGTCACTGAATGCAATTGTAAAAAAGACAAATGTATGGAGATTTGTTTCTTTTGTCTTTCAGTATTTGTTTACTATCTGTTGATAGGGTGAAGCATCACTCAGCCTACCCTTTAGGAAGTAGTTGACTCCACAGTTGGCTCTCTAGGTGGTGTGTGAGACACAAGCCTGGCCAAACGGACTACTTCACTTTCTTGACCTTATTGATTGCTTTAGGGATCAACACTTAAATAAACCATGGTAGGGCCGGCCAAATAGTTCAGCAGATTAAAGTGCCTGCAAGCAGGCAACTGGGTGGTGGTGGGGGGGTTGATCCCCTGGCCTGCTGTGCTGTCCCCTCCCCTGGGGCAGTTGAGACTGGGTGTGGTGGCACATGCCTGTAATCCCAGCACTTGGGAGGCTGTAAACAGGAGAATCACTACTAGTCCTATCTAGTAGTGAGACCCTGAACACCCTGTAGACCCTTCCCCAAAATACAGAAAAATAAATGAATAAATAAATGAACCATGGTAGTTCCATATAAATCATAACACTTGTATAAAAATTAGCAGGAAGAGATCTTGTGCCTTTTGATGCTGGACTTGACCCTGAAATGTGCATTTGGAACTGCTGGACGAACTGATGTAGATACTGAGTCACATCAGCAGAGTGGCAAAGGGAGGTCATAGCTAGAAACCAAGACCTGACAGCATTTGAGTGTGGATTGACTTATGCCTGAAACTAGCTGTATGTATGATATTTTGTGTTTAACCTGGTTTTAGTTAGATTTTGTTACTTGCAATAGAAAGAATTCTTTTCTAAAAATATCATCGTTTTAAATGGGAATACAGTATTATTTGTAGGGTACAGTGTGACACGTCAAATAGGTATATAATATATAATGATGAAATCCAGGTAATTGCCATATCTATCACCTTAAACATTCATCCCTGTGTGAAGCACGTTTGAAATATTCCCTATTAGCTATTTTGAAATCTGGTGCAACATACACAGGATGCTTTCATTCTATGTGTGCAAGAGCTATCTCTAAAGATATATACCAAGCCAGTAACAGTGAATATCCCAGCTGGGAAAGATGATAAAGACTTGCATTTACAACTTTGTACTGTTCTCTAGTGTTAGGGTTATGCAGAGCAAGTAGTCATTACTGGGTGTTTCTATCTTGGAAAAATCAGTTACGTTTAATCTTTATTTTGTCATTGTGGTAAAAATACATAGCATGAAATGTACAGTTTTAACCGTTTTTAAATGCACAGTTCAGGAAAGTTAAATTACCTACATGATTGAGCAACAGTGTGATGCTTAATCTTCAGGTACTGATACTCAGATGGGTGCAGAAGCACATGACTTACAGTGGACACTTGATAGATTTATTTGGCAATGGGAGCCAGTTTTCCCATGCCAACTTCTCTCCAGAATGACATGGACATACAGAGCAGTCATAGAGTCATAGTCCAAATTTTTAACTAGCAAGTTCACTGGTTGGTGCCATGTAATTATATTGCAGAAAACAGCAAATAGGAGAAGATTAATGAGTTTGGCCTTGCTAACCACCGAAAGGTGAAACATGTAATTCTCAAGTAAGCAATCTTTTGTCTTACAGAGTTCTAATGCACGTGTGCATGAATAGAAAGAGAAAATTCAGGTTCAAAGCAGTATCAAAAGTGGGGCACTAAGCAGAATGGAGTAAAATCAGTCTCAGCTTAGAGCACCCTTGTGGAAAGCATTCAAGGAAACTTGCAGATATTGTTTCTGCAGCCCGGGTCCTGCTCGAGGGAATTACAGCACCACTTCCTTGAGGTCATATGATGTTAGTGCTTTCCAAATATTGCTAATCAAGTCAACACCAGCGGCATCAGGAAGGGTGTGTACAGGATGCAGCCTCTCAGCATTAGGCCCAGGGATGGGTTGGGCACACCTGGCTGGCCACACTGGGTCTTCTAGCATGGAGCACACACATTTGATGAGGTTTTCTGTCCACAGTTTCAACCCTCTTTCTACTCCTTGTCTGGATTCTGCTCATGGCATGGAACCCACATCAACATGTCCTGCAACCCGTTGTTTAAGGCAGGTTAGTGTTGTTGTCAGTGTTCTCACAATGAAGATTTGAAAGGACTGTCACAGTCTGGTGTTGTTTTGTGATGCATGTGTATAAAATCTAAGCTGTTGTTCCTCATTTATATTCAATACATCAGAAAATTGGCCACAGACATCTGTGAGGAAGCAGGAACCAAAACGACGAGGGGCTGGGCTTCTAGGACACAAGTGTGGCCACTGCACCAGTTCATGAGTGGTGACCTTCAGGATCAGTATGGGCTGTCACCAGGAGCCAGCCCAGTGTTGTCTGGGACAAGTACTGCTTAGTCACCTGTACATTTATTGCTGCTAAAATAATATGGATATCAGGTAAAATGTTCACATAGGACAAAAAAGGAACTGAGTGGAAAGTAATTCTCCCCTTTGCCTTTGCCCCTTGCTATGATTTAAAATGTTCCTTTAAATGTTCATGGGGAAAGCCTGGATCCCCAGTGCAGCAAGGTTCAGTAATGGGCCATAGAGAAGTGACAGGATATATATATTTTTTAAATTTAGTACAAGGTCTACAGGGTCTCACTACATAGACTGAACTTTTAGTGATTCTTCTGTGTTCAGCCTCCCAAGCACTGGAATTACAGATGCGTGCCACCAGGCCCAGTCTCAATCACTGTCTCAGTGCACCCTGAGGGTGGGGCCAGAATGGCACACTAAGGATCAAACCCTGGCCGCTGTGCTCTGCCAAAGCAGGTGCTTTAGTCTGCTGAGCTATCTGGCTGGCCCTGAGAAGTGATTGGATCTTAAGCATGTTAACTTCACCAATGCTTCAGTTCATCGATGAGCCGACAGCTAAATGGGCTGTTAGGAGGTGGAATCTAGTTGGAGACAATTGGCTACTGGGTGCCCTGAAAGGGGACATCTCGTACCGGGACCCTTCCTCTCTGGATCTCTCTCTGCTTCCTGTCTGCCAGGGCCTGAACAATGTCCTTTCATTATGCCCTTCAGTGATGCTGTTCTGCTTCTCATGGGCTTTCAGGCTAAGGAGCCAGTTGATCAGGAATGGAAACTTCTGAAATTGTGAGCCAAAATAAATCCTCACTCTTTTAAGTTGTTTTTCTTGGGTATTTTATTACAAGGACCCAGACTGGCTAGGTCGTTCTTCTACCTTCTCTGCAGTGGCTGCTGCCCCTGGGTGGTGCATTCTGTACAGCCTGGGCCCACTGTGGCACCCCCTCCTGGTTCTTCACTGTGGTTTTCACTTTGCCTTTCACTTGTTAAGGAAGGGCCTGAACTGCAATTAGGAGATGACACTCAGCTCTGAATTTTAGCATTTCTTTTTCCTTAAGCAAAAAAGTGAAGAAGGAAGCATATGCAGGAGCCTGAGAGCCTTCACCCCGAGTACATGATTAACTCCTATGCTTGTTTTCACACCTTGCGTTGCATAAAGCCAAGCAGGTGACTGCTACATTTTCTTTTTCTGCACAAGTGATGTTTCCCATTCCCTGCAAAATGAAGTTTAAGCTGCTAAAATTGCTAGTTGTAATTACTTAGTGATACAAGTTACAGGGAGGCAACCTGACAACTCTCACCTCACTGAGATCAGCAATACATGAAAGCATGTGACCAGATAAATTTGATACTAATATAGACAATGTGATCAGTTTCCATCATAACTGGCATGATAGGACCACACAACTTCATAGTGACAGGAAAAACAAATACTTTTGTTTGAAAGATCAGCCAAGAAAATAAATTGAGCTCATCAGGGGTGCAAAGAGAGAGGAGTATGGGCAAGCAGGTCTAAGGAAAATCAAGACCTTTATGATGATATTCGCATGCAAATTAGGAGGTGGGCAGAAGAAGTCCTAGTGGATTTTACTCTGCATAGAACAGAGTGTTCAAGTAAACAACAGTAATGTTGTTTTAATGTCTGTAATTAACACCGACTAGCAATATGAATTAGTTTTCTCAGCTAACATTGTGTATTTGATTAAATTTTCATAATTGATGCTTTATAAATTTAAGCAATGGGTCACATGTAATTCTAAAGTAACTAAGGAAATAAGTTTTCTGAAGAAGCAATAACAATGCATTTTCCTTTAAAAAGTGTATGTGTGTATGTGTGCGTACACACACACACACCTGCACACCCACACACTCTGCAAGCCTTGCCTACAGATAACCAGGAAGAGTGGTTTCAGAAAGGCCTTTTTCTTGCTTTAGTGTCAGATCTTAAAATAAGATTTAAGGGCTGCAAAGTCTGATTGAGTGGGGCTGAGATGTGATTTTTGAGAAATATCACTCAGCAGAGCATGGAGGACAGAAAATACTGTTTTTCTGTGTTGGAGGTTAGACATTTCTGGACAGATATATTTTAATTCAGTCTTTTCTTTTGAAATCAAATATATGCTGTAGCTACCTTGAGACATGCAGTTGCTTATTATAGTTAATGGATTGTTCATCCTCTTTGTCCTTGAGATAATCCTAAGAATGTGCATAACACCGAGATCATGTTGCCCATAAAAACTAATCAGCCTGGAGTTGGTCCACAAGGTGTTGAGCATTCACCAGAGCAGATGGGAAAGATAATGTTTAATAAAGAGTTAGAGGATTAGGTGGTACAAAACAAGGTAAGAGAAAGGGATAATTTCATTTCAGGTGAACCTCTGTGACATTTCTTGTACCCAACGACAGATTAAGAGGATCCCAGAGCTAGGACTCCTGGCTACTTTTCCCCAGCGCTGGGCCTGCATACATTGTCAACTTGCAGTGTGCCGGCATCATCGCTTGAATCTGTGAATAACTCAAAAGACAGTTTCTCAGGTTTATGAAGATGTATGAAGTGAATCATTCGCAAATGAATATACATATGGGGAAATGGCAGAATTCTGCTAAATATGTTTATATTCGAACAACTCATACATCTGAGTGTGATTTAGAAAGGGATGTGCCTAAGTTTATATAAATGACAGTTTAACAGATAACTGTCACAATGTTTACTGATGAGGTTTCTATTTATCTTAACGTTTAGAAGTTAAATGAAAAATGGATTGTGGATTATAGCTAAGCAGTTTTGAGCCTGACTTTAATCTAACAACTTGTGGCAAATAGAGGTAGCGGGGAGGTAAAGCTGAGTAGCCCCAAATCCTCTGGAAAGGTAAGGCTGGGAGGCCTTTGCTAGCTTAAGTACAACCTCATTTATTTTTCATCATGTTTGCCTAAACTATTAAATGTAAGCAGGGGAGATGGGTTGAAGTACCTGTCTGTGGCCTGCTGGCCTGGGTTCTGGTGTTCCTCGTAAAGGGTCGCATTCGTGATGCAGTGTGGCCCATAGGCAGTGCTCCAGTGTGTGGCCTTGTAGAGGAGTTGGGACAGACAAGGGGTCACTGTGCTCCTGCTGTGCCCTTTAGGATGGGGCCTGGGATGTGCTCTTTGCTATTTCATGGATTCATCATGAAGGAAGACTTCTCATTTTAACTTCTTGCTGTCTCACCTGTAATAGCCTGGAGGAAGTCGCCAAACAAATGCAACCTCCCCTGTCCTCCAGCTCTGCCTACCTGCTCGCGGCCATTTGTTGGTGCACTTACACACTGCGGAAAGTGCTTCGGGAGGTGTTAAGCTGAATTGGGGAATATTTCAAACCATTCTCTAAATAATAGAACTGAAATGTTGTGCTGCTGAGGTGGCCTGGGATGGAAACTTCTGAGTGAAAAGTTACATCCTGGTTTCTCTTGAAGAGGTAATGGAGCCCAAGGGCATGTGGTTTTCAGACTTCTCTATTTGTTAATTTTGGAAATGGACTTTTCACGGTTTTACTTTCCTTTTGTGTTAAGTCTTTGGTTTTGCTTCTATAGTAATGCCACTCTGGATAGAACACTAGGGATTATTCTTTTTATTTTGATTCTAGACAGTAGGTCTGGAGACAAAGAGGCAATGATGTAGCCATTAGGAACCATGAATAAGCATATTAGCTTTATAGTTTCATGAGAGTCTCTGACATAGGAACAAACACAAATGAGAAGGATACCACACAAAGGATCCTGAAAATTGTGTGACTTTCACACACCTTGGATCTCAATCAAAACATGTTAAAAAAAAAAGAAAGAAAAAGAAAAAAAAAGAGATATCTTCTTTTGAAAAAATCCTAGATGGATTCTTTTCTTTTCTTTTTTCTTTCTTTCTTTCTTTTTTTTTTTTGGTGGAACTGGGATTTGAACTCAGGCCCTTGTGCTTACCAGGCAAGTGCTTATTCTACTGAGCTTTCTCTCCGGCCCCCTTTTTTCTTTTAAATCAAAGACGTGTAAGTTTTAAAGAAGACAAGTATGCAAGTTCCCTGAAGACTCCTTAATTTAGATTCACTACCCAAATTTTCCTTTAAGTTCTCAGAGGGCTGCCGAGATTGCTCAGCAGAATAAGCTCCTGCTTAGGCAAGCACAGGGACTGGGAGTTCAGTCCCTGGTACCACATGCCATGGTGGCCCCACTCCCAGGTGCACTGAGCCAGCCACTGAAATGGGGCACGGTGGTACATACCTGTAATCCCAGCACTGGGGAGGCTGAAAACAGGAGGATCATTACAAATCTGAGCTGCAGAGTGAGACACTGTACCAAATACATAATAAATAAATAAATAAATAAATAAATATTCTCAGAGAGTTTGTTCTACTTATGAAGACAAATGTTGGACAAAAAGGTACCATGACTGTGATCTTTGAATATCCATAGAGATATACGAAGGGGGACAAACCTCAGGAATACAAAAGCAAGGTAAAAATACGATGTGCTTAATTGATCTTGCAACAAGATGCACCTTTATCATTATAGAGCAATGTTTGCCAGATACGGAGTGTTCATGTACCATCTCCGTATTTGCTATGGCTAAGTACCTCCAGGGCTGCGGGCAATTTTCTTTCAATTAATTTAGCATAAGAATCTGGGCATTAAAGATCAAAGGCTGCTGATAATGAAGACACTGGGACACTGCTTCTGTAGGGTGGGACTCAGGTGACCTGATTCACTTTATTTAAGGTCAGCAAAGAGGGAGTCACTGAACTGGGACATCTGTGTCTGAATCCATGAGCTGTTCAGGCTGCTTCTTATGAAGCAGTGCTTCTCTCTTGCCAGAATACTGAGGTAAATGCCTTTTGTGCACTTGGTCAGTTATGAACTAGGTGCTCCCATTCTGTCACCCATGGTGGAGCTAAAGATATATAAAAAAATTCTGCTCCATCTCATGACCACTGTGTCCTACTCTTCTACATGCCAGTACCGGTGTCATGCTTTGTGGAGCCCTCACTGTAACCTGAGGAAATTTTAACTATTGTCCTTCACCTAAGTTTTTTGACTGTTGAAGCCAAATGTTATTGCTGATTTTAGTTTCCCTGGCCTAGTATCGGTGCTGGCGTTGGGTATCAGGACTCTAGTGTTTTAATCCTCAGATTAACATCTCAAGAATGGGAAATATTTTCTACTAACCCCTTCAGCTTTGAAGGCATGGTGTGAAATACCCTCCACAGTACTTGTTAGTTCTTCCTGCTTAAATTTATTTTATTTGCTCCGAATGCCTTCAGGGCATGATTGGCTGGCTTGAGTTGTGGGGATCGAACCACAGCAACCTGAGCCTGACTGCTTTGCTGAAGCAGGCACTTAAAGAACTGAACTAAGGGGCAGGCCCCCCTTGCTTAAATTTTATTAGCACGCATGTAGTATGTAATTATTGCATACATTTGTCAAAAGGAGTAAGTACATGTATATAACACCTTTTGATTTGGTTTTCATCCTTTTTCCTTGCTTCTCCTCTTTCCTCCAACTCTTGTTCTCTTTCCTACTTGCAAAAGATCTCTCTCCTTATTTCTTGTTATCTATCTTTTATTTTGTTCTTTAAATTATCTATATTTTGAGATTCTCATATAAGAGAAACCATGTGATGTTGAGGCTTGTGTGTCTTATCATTTCATTTAACATTATGTTTGCTTGTTTTCTGTCAGAACTGGGGATTGAACTCAGGCCCTTGAGCATGCTAGGGAAGTGCTTATTCTACTGAGCCATCTCCCCAGTCCCCACTTAACATTATGGTCTTAAGGTGCATCCAGTTTCCTATAAAAAGCACCTACTAGTCCTATACTAGCTCTTGTTGAATACTCGCAGTGACAGTGCACTCACTAGTCCTTGAAAGTGTAGTCCGATTCAGCGACTCTAATTAGAATGTTTCCCTGAGTCGATTCCCTGTCTCCTC
Organism: Tympanoctomys barrerae; assembly: GCA_002564285.1. Classification (NCBI taxonomy): domain Eukaryota; kingdom Metazoa; phylum Chordata; class Mammalia; order Rodentia; family Octodontidae; genus Tympanoctomys; species Tympanoctomys barrerae. The sequence continues at coordinate 3,900 of NDGN011554158.1, read as the reverse complement.
CACCTTTTGCTTTGTTTCTGCTTTCTGAGAGACAAATATTGATCTATGTTGTCTTAAGTTAGAATTTCAAACTATTAAAGAAGTTTTCTTGTTCTACCTAAATACAAAGCAAAACACAGCACTCCCTCAAGAAATGTTCATTGAGTAGCTTTGGTGAGAATCCACAGGCTGGATGCAGTGGGCGACTTAAGCATGGTCCAGACGAGTATGTCTAGTCAACCTTCCTCTAGAGGGAGCATCTTGTCATTTGTGTTTAACTTCATATCTCTGAGGCCAGAGATCATGGCTTCAGGAATAGCCTCTGACCCTGCACATATTTAAGTAACAGGATGCTCCTCACATGTTTCCTGACTTTCTCTGTTCTCTAATAATGAGGCCCTTAGGCTTAATCGTAACGTTACTCAATTGTTTTGACCAGCCCTAGTGATATAAATAATGCTTGCCTTGATGCTAACATTGTAGGGAGTCTCGTAAGATTTCTGAGCATGTGGACTGCTGTAAGATTCTTTCTTATAAGCTTTTTCACATAAACTATCCAACAGTCCTCAGAGGTTGCAGTGTTTATGCTCAGGGTTTAGTTGAGAAACACTGAGAGACCAGGGAGAGAAACCGATTCATTTGGGCTTTGTTTTAATATGAGGCCTCATTCCTGCTTGTCTGCCATATGTTATTTGGTGCTTAAGTTTTTGATTCCAAGAAAGAGCTTCATCTTTATCCTTACTAACTTACATTGTTTGGCTTTGAACCATACTTTTAACCTGTTGCATCTGTCTAGGAATTCTAGTACATTATTTTACTAGTATGTATTTCAGTTTGTGTAATTCTTACTAATGTGTTAGACTTGTTCTCTTATCCAATTTATTGATGAGGAATGGATGCTCCTGTTCCCTGGGTGGGAAGCTGATTCACCCCTACTCTGGATGGCGTTGATTTATTCTGCAACAGTTTGGGTGCAGTTATTCAATTATTCCACCGTTTAGCCCACATTTTTATGACTTGGCTATACCGAGAACATGAAAACAAATCTGCACAATTAAAGCATTTCATATTATTTCTATATTAATTTAAAAAATTCTTTTGAGACAGGGTTTCACTTTGTAGTTCAGACTGGCCCTTAGCTCAGGCTGACCCTGACTTCTAGCAGCCTGCAGAGTGTGGGATTCCAGGCATGGCCTCTCATGCAGCTCAGATTTTGTTTTAAGTCAGATGTTGCCCATACAGGTCATGATGTGTTCTGCATAGTAAACATGTAACTCTTAGATTTTTAAAAAATTGCTACCCCAGAAGATAAAATTTGCTTTACCTTATGCTGTGACCCATTGATGGTGCTTTGAAAAGCTATGGAGGTCTTCCCATGTGTGCCTTTTGTCACCAGCTTCTGTCTCATCATATTTTCCCTCCTGCCTCAATGTACTATATGTTTTAAAATATGAGGAAAAAGCTGTGTTTCACAAAGAATGTAAATATTCATACAAAATAATGTATTTCCTAACAGAAACACTTACTCATTTCAGCATACTGTATATGTGCAGAACCTTAAAAGTCTGATTTAAAAATATCTGAAGCGCCTTTATCATGTGAAGGCTGCTACTTTGGAGCTGAGTTACAGGACTTGCCTCTCTTTTTCTCTTGCCTTGAGCGATCTAGTCTAATTACAGTCACTTGCCTCTCATTCTGTTTAGTGTATTTTCATATGCATGAAAAAAGTTAATCAAAAAACAGAACGAGGAGCTCGAAGTCTCGAAGACTTCTCCTCCGAGCTGTCTTTGGAGTGGACTCCAAACTGTTACCTTCAAGGCATCAGGAGAGGTTCTCTGTGTCTACTAAAGAAAAGACATTGCTTTAATTTTAGGGTTTTTCAAAATCAGAAAATGAAGAGAAAATCGCAGCTTCTCTTGTCTATATTCCTTACCTGTAATTGGTGAGAGATTTTGATACCATTGAAGACACTAGGTCCATGACCTTAGAGATGAGTAATATTTCTCTTTAGATCAGCTAGAGAAGAGCAGTTTCCTACTTCTTTTCCTCTGCATGCTCTGCAAGGACATTATATTAAGAGAATTACATGTTCTTGGCCTATAATCTCTGATACCATCAATGCACAGATATTAGACCCAAATGCCAACCACTGAAATGAACCCCAGCAGAGGTTTTGTGCATGTGTTTCCTGCTGGGTTAAGATATCCTAGTTCATTTCAAATACCCACATGATAACACCAATGCAAGCCCTCAACCATGTGACAAAGTTTGTGTCTTTAATAAATATAATTATTAACCCAGATCAAAATCACAGAACTGTTTTGTTGTTGTTCAGGAAAGGAAATAAATAGTATAGGGGAGGGATAGGAGTAGTGAAAACTCCTGAGAGCCCTGAACTTTTTTTGAAGGTGCCTGTATACTGCTGGAGCACCAAAGCACGTTATCGGCGCGAGTCTGTGGCATTTTTAGCTGAGTCTGGCAGGCTGAAGTCCTTGGGTGGTCTGTGCTGATTGCTCCCGCAGCCTAAACAGCTGCATGTTGCTCAGCTGCATAGAGCGAGTGGTGTTGAAAGGCAGCATGCTTTGCCCCTCCGTGCAGACCAGGGAAATTTGCAAATACAGGCTAAAAGAGAAATTGCTTTCTATGGTAATTTGTGTCCTAGGGAGGACAACTTCCTAGTTAGTAATAATGGTTGCTAAAACTTCCTAGTTAGTAATAATGGGAAAAGTAATTCAGTTGTCCAAATTTGAGTGGAGGTCATGCTTGCAGCCAGTTCAGGGGAGTGGCAAGGAACTGCGAGCCTGCTCTGGAGAGAGATGCTGTGGGGAGACTCAGGCAGGTCTCAGTTTCCTTTTCTGATACTTGGATATGAAAAAAGAGCTGTGGAACTTTCAGAGTGATGTATACCGTGCTCACAAGGGTTCTGGACATTTCATGGGTTTTTGCTTTGAACTTATTTAAGCTTGTTTTCAGTACAACCTGAATAATATGCAATATATGTTACAGTCTTTTAAGCAAATCTGCAAATGCTTTGCCACTGATAGCCTTGTGATAGGAACAAGATCGTGCACCCTTGGATTTTTTGATAAATAAACAAAAGGGCAACTATGTCAAGGCATTAAATACATAACACACCTATTTTAACTTTCTGGGTAAAACAGATTTGGTATTCCAAATATTAGCCAGCAGCTGACTCAACAATTGGGAAGCTAATTTACTAAAAATTCCAGTTTTGATTGTTTTAAGGTGATATAGGAGACATACGCAATTATCAATTATGTCAGGCCTCAAAGACTAACCAATAGCAGGGGGGTGAAAGACAGAGTCGGGTATGGCTAAGCATGTCACGAAGGGACCCATTTAAAAACAGAGTTTAAGGGCCGGGGAGACGGCTTAGTGGAATAAATGCTTCCCTGGCAAGCGCAAGGGCCTGAGTTCAATCCCCGGTTCCACAAAACAAAACAAAACAAAACAGAACAAAACAAAACAAAACAAAACAAAACAAAACAAAACACAGAGTTGGTGGGCTGGTGAGATGGCTCAGTGGTCTAAAGCACCTACTTAGAACAAGCTTAGCAAAACATGGGGACCACTGTTCAATTCCCCAGCACCACATGCCAGCCAGCCCCGCCCCCTGGTGGGCTGAGCTGCCCACCCCATAAATAAATAAATAAATTTTAAAAAAATAAAAAAATAAAAACAGAGTTGGTAACTTCTGACTTTGACAGTCCTATGGATAAGCCACTACTATAATGGGCTACTAGACTATATTGGATTATTTTTCTGAATTCACACACCTACAATATTTAAATAATAATGGAATATCCATCTCTGACAAAACTAAAAAAAGGGGGATGTAAATGAAGGACTATTTTGTATCTGTATATACAAAATAGTTAGGATAGATATGCAGCTACTTTC
>NDGN011554156.1:0-14478 GCA_002564285.1 Tympanoctomys barrerae | reverse complement strand
TGAAACTGTCTAATTGCTGTTTATCAATAAAATTCTGAAAGAAAAAAAAATAAAAAATAAAAAAGATCACAAGCTTCAGAGTCAGACCTTGCTGGATTCATAGTTTGGTTCCCTACTTATTCTTGGGGTAGCTTCTATTCTTACGGTGGTGGTAAATATTTTCATGCTGGTTATGGAGGTGGGGGTATCAGTAGTTCATGAACCACATAAAGATATAATTAATAGTACCAAAATAAGGTTAAAAACCCCTCTCAGTCCACCATATATGCTGTCTCTATCTATACTCTATTATCAACTGTGTGAGCAAAACTATTCTGTCCTTGCTGGCACTGATTGAATTAAGGCTACTGTTTGGCTTGAAAGTAAGCATTGCAATAGTTTTCATTGTTAAATTAATCTCATTTCCTATGGAACTGAAAACATCACTGTAAACCTTCTCCCAACTGGTAGTTTGTGGTGGGAGAATGCTCAGAATTACAGAGAAGAGGAACAGTACATTTCTTTTTATTCATCTTTCCATTTCATCTCAAACTCTGATAACAGAATGGATAATTCTTATGGGTATGTGTTACATCCTCTCATTCTATCACTGTCTTTCATCTCTTACAAAGTCTTAACAATCCTAGCACCCTGTGGCCAACCTAGAGCAGGTAGTTGGCTTTTGTCATGCTCCGACACTGTTTCACAGCATTCATTCCTCAGGCAATGTGCAGTCTTCCTGTAGGGCACACATCACTTGGTCATAGGGATACCAGGCACTCAAGAAGACATGGTCCAGCCCTCTCCCAAGGAAGCTCCCTGAAGAGCTCCTACAGGAGGCCAATCTGAAGTGAATATACACATGAACAATTCATTCATTTATCATAAATGAGGTTGCCCCACATCATCATTGCAAGGGATGGCTGGAGACCTGCCCAGGACACCCAGTGAGCCATTGCTTCCAAGGCTCAAGAGACTGGTCCCCACATTCTCTACATCTCATCCCTCACACATAGCAATGGATGCAGCTGATGATGTTTGAGTGGGGCAGTAAGCATCCTACAGAGTGGGTTAATAAAATATGACAGCCCTTCTCATTCTGTTCACTGTGCTTGCCCTCAGGAGAGTCACACTTTGCAAAGGGCAAAGGCCTATTTGCCTCCTGGAGAAGAGCTGAGGTGGACTCACCCACCTCATCTTCCTAAAGCAAGGACAGTCAGACAAGGAATGCTGAAAGTCTCTACTTTCCCTGGCCCTCCACCCACACAGCCCCTCAAGCACAAACCCCAATCAGTGTTGCAGAGATACAGGCAGGTGTGATTTTATGCCTCCTGAAGTCTTTCATATTTATCTGGAGGGTTATTATTCATTGTTAAGATATCGTGCTTTAAAAAAAAACACACTTCTTCAAAGTTTATCAAAGCCTCATTTCTCCCTTCAAGGCAATGTGTGAATAGAGTATGTGCCCACAGAGAGAAATTAGTCCAACACCTTTGTGACAATTATTAAGGTTTGTTTCTGACCCATCAGTATGGCAAATATATGTATTCCTAACCACCAACATTGAGCAACTGCTCCTTATGGATATTCTCAGTCAAATCCTCTGTCCTTAGGCCAGAGGTTTTGCTTATGTTTTCACTGTGTCTCCATCTGTCTAAGCTGCTCTGCTTCTTGCCATCTGGCTTCCACCCTGTAATGCATCTCATGACACTTCCTCCACTCCATACTATTCCCATTCTTCCCTTCTGTCCACTCTTCCATATTTCTGGATTTTTTTTTCTCATTATTCTTTAAGTCAGCTTCTGAATTTCTAAGATGAATTTTCCTCTGCTTCTCACTGAATTGCAGTAGAAATAAAATGATGCCTCATCTCAACCTTCTGAGTAAGATCAAGTATAGAAATAAAGTTCCAAGGGCCAGCCAAATAGCTCAGCTGATTAAAGCGCCTGCTTAGGGAGATGCATCAGGTGGGGTTTGATCCCCAGCATGCTGTGCTGTCCCCACCCCTGGAGCACTCTCAGACAGACACTGACACTGGGTGTGGTGGCACATGCCTGTAATCCCAGTGCTAGGAATGTTGAAAACAGGAGGATGACTATGAGTCCAATCTATGTAGTGAGACTTTGTAAACCCTGTAGACACTTACTAAAATATATTTTAAGAAAAAAGAAAGTTCCACATCAAAAGAGCTTAATGTACAACATATATTAGAATTATGATTCTATTAATTACAAAAATGACATTAAAAAGTCAACATTTATAATGATTCTTCTTGTGTCCCTAATAAAAGGGCATAGTAGCAGGACACATGTATAAGGTAAAACAAAAGTAACTGTTTTTAACCAAGGCACATTCATTAACCTTGGTCAGTAGGAACTAACTTTTTGGAGGTTGTTTCCATGTTAGTAAAAAGTACCTATTTTATAAGTTTGTTGTGAAAAGTACTGTTTATGAATTAAATAGATATAAAGCACTTAGAATGTTTACATGGTAAAGATTCAATAAATGTTAGTCATTATGTAATGGATTCCAAATTGCAGAAATCCTCATCTTCTCTTTTGAGCCATAACATTGCAGAAAAACCAAATAAATACATTGGAAAACTGTACCTAGATTTTCCTACAGGCATGTTGCTCAGTACTGGTCTCTACCAAAAATATGTCTTCACAGTTAATGAAAATAACAATATAATAATGGTAGCTCTGTTGACCTCCTTTTCTAGGAGTTTTTCCATGAAATATTTACCCAACTAAAAAGGGAGAGATAGTGTCACATAAAACATACATGGCATCATTGCTAGAAGCTGTGGAGCAAGCGGGCTGAAGAATACTTGCAAATCAGTGAGGCTGGCCACACTCGACATGCGCAGAAATCAGTGTGTTCCAGAGTGCATTCAGCACACAGGCAGTTTTTATCTTCTTCTACAATTTTTTAAAAATACTCTTTTGTTATTTTTTTAATAAACCTAATATGATGCAGCACCAGGAGTTTCATAGGTACATGGAGGCTCTTGTGGTGCCCCAGAGAAACGCAAACATAAGATGACATGGGCCCACCACCCATCTATGAGACTGACACACTCTCCTTGTACCTGAGGAGAATACTGACACCACATGCAGCAGAGGAACACCGCAGCATGTCCAGAAACCAGGCCGATGAGGAGTCGAAATTTGTTTTGGGGGCCAACCAGATAGCTCAGTGAACTAAAGCACTTGCTTAGGCAGAGTGCAGCGACTGGGGTTCGATCCCCAGCGTGCCATGTTGGCCCCACCCACAGGACACGCTGAAGTGGCGATTGAGACTGGGTGAGGGCGCACACACCTGTAATCCCAGCATTTGGGAACCTGAAAACAGGTGGACACTATGAGTCTGATCTACTTAATGAGACCCTGTACACCCTGTACTAAATATATTTTTTTAATTGTTTTGGGTTGGGCCGGGTATTGTGGCACACACCTGTCATCCCAGCACGCAGGCCCCTGAGGCAAGAGCATCACCAGAAGTTTGAGGCCAGCCTGGGCTATAGTGAGACCTTGTCTCAAATTTAAAAATCTATTTTGATTTAAAACATGCTTGCCAACACCAAATACACTTCTCAAAGTCTGCCACACTTTCCATCACATTGCTGCAGGTTAAAGGGGAATGGGGACTTGGGGTTGAAAGAAGTTCCAGGGAACTGGATGAGGGAGGTTTCTCCTTGGAAAATATCACTTGATTTTGAGATACTGAGAACCTCAGTTCAGTGTTCAAAGTCCATAGCTTACCTTTGAGGAACATCCCAACTTTTCAAAAGTCTTTGGATAAGTGGGATCAGGGAATCAGCAGTGTTGATTAGTCTGTCTAATAAACTAATAAAACTAAACGTTTTTTCAGGTCCAGTAATTGGTTCCCTTGCCAGTGCAAGCAGCAAACAGGACTCACTGTGTTTGGACATGCCCTTCCAGTCAGGCCACAGTTGTACATCCATCAATCTCTTTATCACATTTAATATCTATGCAGATGCTGTGTGGCTGGCTACATGTTTACATTACTTGTTCCTTAAAGGAAAAGACTCAAAGAGGCAAGGATATATCTGCCTGACACTTCTTTAACTGGGACTTTTCCCATAAACCCAGGTTATTGTTTTAGTTTCTCTCATAAACAATGTAATAATCAGAGAGAGAAACTTCTTATGAAATCCATTTTTCATCTTCTGATGGCCTCAAATTTGCACTTAATTCTTAAAATACAGCCCTGAATTGGGCTGGTGGCAGTTTCCTGGAAATATAGGGTGTTTTAGTCGGTTTTATTTTCTTTTTCAACCATAGCTTTCCTAATCAGACACAATAGCAAAACAGCAGAAGCTGGTGCTGACCCCATCCCTTCCTAAAGCCTCTCTACAAAGGTTCTTAGTGGTCAGTGAACTATCTTAAAAACAAGACAAAGGGTAAGTGGAAGCACACATGATCCAGATTAGAGCATCTTTCAACAATCAAGTCACTTGAAATATACCAACTGAGCTAATTTAATCAGAAGACTATATTTTATTTTAAATTTCCTAATTTCCAAACTCTAAATTTGTACCTCAAATTCTGTAATTGTATGCAAAAGAAATAAAAGCAAAGTCAATAAAATATTACCTATGCTCAATTTTGCTCTTTTAGTACATAAAATATTCAGGTATCCAAAATTCAACTCAAAAATAAACATTCTAATTCCTAATTGTTTCATATCATGTGAAAACATATTTTCCAGTTACCAGTTTAGTCTCATCATAAGCACATTAAGACTTATAGTACTTATATACTTTTATTATTATACAAAAATTTATATCATCATTCCACCTTGTTTTAGTACTGTCTTAACCACAGACACAGGCTCATAACTGCTTCAAGAACTCCAACAGAGCCAGGCATAGTGGTATACTCCTGTAATCCCAGCACTTGGGAGGTTAAGGCAGAAGGAACACCAAAGTTCAAGGCCAACCTGAGATACATAGTGAGTTCAAGGCCAGCCAGAACTATACAGGAAGACCTTGTCTCAGGGGAAAAAAAAAAAAACTCTTGCAGATAGCAGTTGAACTTTACAGTTCAGGGTTGCAAACCTTTGATAATTGCAGGCTAGAGTGGTGTATTTACATATACAGATTAAGAAATAAATAATTAAACGATCCACGTAATGTACCCATAATTACATTATTTAGACAAATGCTGGGTAGCAATAGTCTTCTTCCTCAAACATGAAGCACTTTTTTTATGACATACCATTCTAAATCTTGATTTGGAATAACTAATAAAAATGATTATAAATCACTTTGCAAAAATAAAACTGCTAAGCATGAGCTGAATAAGTACCATTAATTAAAGCTGTTAAGCAGTTGAAGCAGAAAAAAAAATGTTGCCTCAGCATTGCTAAAATGAGGCCAAAAACTACTGCTGATGAAATAAAAATAATACAAAGGAGAATGTAGTGGTGGTGAAGACTCAGTTGTTTCAAGGACTGTTACATCTCTTTTAATGTTGTATTTTTATATCAGCAGCTTAAAGCTCATAGCATGCAGTGTGTTTGGACACAAGCCAACTTCTCTCAAATTATAATTCTACTGCCCTTATCCTAAGAGATTTGTTTGCTCATATCAGAATCAGTCATGATTAAAGTCCTGTGATTTTTAACTTTTAATATGAGCATAGAATAGCCAAAGACTATAAGGACATAACAAAGCATATAATGTGTACAGAAGGTACACACAACTACACACAGAGTGAAAAATACCATAGTAATGAAATTTTGTCAGGGCTACAGATCAAAAAAGTCCTTGTTTATCTCATCATCAGACTGTAGTCAGGTGTCAGGAATTCCTCATGAGGTTCACCAGAACCTCTGATCAATGCCTGGAGAGGGCAGTGTGAGGAAACTCAGCTCATTTCCCACCACAACAGCTCCTTGGCAGCCGTCTGTGGGACTCAACACCACAAAGCTGGCCTGTCGAGACAGTGTTTCATCGTCCACATGTCCCACATTGGGCTTTTATGGATAATAGCAAAGGAACATAATAAAGAAAGGCAGACTGGAGCTTGCTTATGAAATTAGTGTGTGAAAAGCCAGCAAGATCATGTATATTCTTGTAAATTCTATATTCACTGCACTGTAAAGAATCATGACATGCAAAGTTTGTGTATAAGTTTATCACCAAGAAGTCCAAATAAATATTTCCAATACCTGTAAGCCTAAATGGACTTGAAAAAAACCCACACAGACATTTATTCAACTCCTGTGCTTAGAGTGTCCCTAGTTAATGAGATATTTCTCATAGATTCAGGCAGTAAATATAAAAGAAATAATTCCACATCATGGAGGGTGGTAGCTACGAGCTACCTTTAGAACACCTTAGATGTTAGACCAGTGGTGTTTACTCTTTATTTTCTTTAATACTTAAGCAATGTTTTAAGCATTCCAAACTGGAGACACTTTCATTCATATCCACTCAACAGAAAGTAACACTATTCCCAGATGGAAAAAATTATCTGAAATCCAACAAAATCTTCTCCATGTACAGAACTCAAGCTAACATGAGGATAATTGTAAGGGTCTGTGGGAGTCATGTATGTTGATCACTTTCAAACTTTTCAACCACAGACTGTAGACACACACACAAATAACAGTAGCAGTAGTAATGAAAACAAATGCCACCAAACAGTGCTTCCTTTACTTTATGGCACTCATGCTGGTAGTTTCTGATTACGTTTTTCAAGTACCCATTATGACTCACTAAATGGATTTTATGACCCACTATGTGGGTTACAATCCACTTTGAAAATTTAGACCCTGCTGCACCCACTGGCAACTTATAAGAATAGACAATTTATAGATGAAATTCATACATTTTTTAAAAAATTGTACACAAAATTACCTCACATTGCCAATCTTGTTTATAAGATGGATAAAATAATAAATGATTGTTTACAACCATTTCTTTTATTACCATAGTTTTTTCTCAACTTTCTTTATTCTATATATCAATGTGACCTTTATCCTCCTGATTTTGTCACTAATATGTCTTAGTATTTTTAATTTTTCTTAGAGTATTAGTATATTATTTACTATTCTCTTTCTAGTTTTCTTTCAACCAAGTCAACTACACATTTTCAATTATTTTCCTATCCTATGAGTCCCAATCACTGATCAACTAACTCAGAACTCTCAGTTGGTGGATAGTGCTCTATAGACCAGCTGATTCTACGAAATCCCTTGCTGAGCCCCCTCCCTTGAGCTTTTCTCCTCCCACCTCTCAGTCTCATCATGGATTTGGCCCGTAGATCCCTACACAGTGTATGTGGCTCAGCACATTTTGTTTCCCCCAACTCTCATCTTGCCTGCAGGTGGAGTTCCCACATTCTGCCTGTGAGCATCCTCACTCCCCGCATGCCTCCTAGGCTTGCTTCTCAGCACAGAGCCACATGTCTCTATCCATGCACGTTCTCGGGCTTCATGGTGGCAAGCCTTTGAAGAATGACAGGCCTAAGAGGATCCCAAAGATAGACAGGTTGGTACTAAGTCCATAGGGACAAAGACCTCTCCATATGGCTGTCACTAGCTCCTGAGTTAAGACTAACTGAACCTGTAAAGAGTTCTTCTCTCCCAAAGGAAGATCCCAGGCATGCCCTACCCCAAGTCCACACTTGTGTTGGATTGTGGCACGTGTGAACCACCTTGGAAGAGTGGATGACACTGTTTCACCCACTTGGCTGCTGTCTCACCCTAGACTGGTGTCCACTGACATCCATATCACAGGCCACCCCTCTGCTTAGGTCCCTCCAGCCTACCAGTAGTGACCCCAAAAGGGGCATGATTTGGAGGGTCAAGGAGCTGCTTTGGGCAAGTAGGCAGAAATACTACCAAGTATCTCTGTCTCTTCACTGGCAACTGATCAATAAGGGATGTTGGTGCCGGATTTCCCCTTAAATATCTGGTGGAGATAATGGTGAATGTTCCAACTGAACAAAAGGAGAAAGCCAGAACAGACTGACTGACTGCTGTCTAGCAACATTTGCCCATGTCATCTCAGTCTTCATCTTCATTTTACTGATGAAACTAAAGCTTAGGAATGAAGACCAGCCCATGGTCATTCTTTATAGGTGGAAGAACTGTGTTCAAAACAAGATCTGCCTTTTTACCCCTCCCTGGCACTTCTAGAAAGTACATATCCTTTTCCCCTAAAGGACATTGTTCTTGGGATAAAATAATTTATGCTGCTTATTTAATGAATGACTCAGTGAGGAGTCAGTTACTGACTAGAGATAAGGTGGAGAGAAGGGAGAAAAGGAAGATGAAATGGGCATAGATAGATCCTCAGAGAACATGTGAAGCAGAGGAGAGAGCACCTAGCATGGAGGAGGAAGATGTAGGTTATAAGCATGTGAAGGACAATGGCTACATTACTAGAGAAAATGAAGAGTACATCAGTGGTCACCATAGACAAGAGAAACGCCCCAGTGTAGCCATCACCCAGGCTACCCAGACCAGCCAGGGCTCGAGAGAGTGGCTCAGCAAGCAATAAAATCCATCTCTTAGTGTAGCTCATTTGCTGCTAGAGGAAGATGTTGCTGATTAGAAAGGACCCCTGGTCAACTTGATAACCATACACATTTCTTAAACTAGTCTCTAGTTGGCAGATTTGTGAAAAGTTAACATGTCTTGGTCTATTTAGATTTTCATTAATATTACAATTACATATACACAATTTTTGTACTCATTCCTATATCAAAGACAAAATATTCAAGGGGTGACCAAAATTTAAGGTTAAAATATAATACTTTGATTAATTAACCTGATTATATACATATATAAGCACAATCCATTAAAAGAATTATTAAAATCACAGTCCCTATTTCAAATAATTTTTATAAAGCATGCCAAGACTAAAAAACAGGAATTGCGTGTAATTTAAACACACTCTCAAGGGCCTGCCCATTAGCTCAGGTGTTTAAGTGCCTGCTGAAACAAAGCAGTCAGGCTCAGAATGTTGTGGTTCAATGCTCTCATCCTCAAGCCAAACCAGACATGCCCTGAAGGCAACCTGAGCAGCCCTAAATAAATAAATAAATAAATACACACTCATCTTCAGGTGAAAAGCTTCAGTTCATTTTTACATTGTCCTGTTCTTAATAACAACATTCTCCTCTGTTTCATCCTTGCAATCAAAAGTTCCACTAGAGCCTCCCCTCTATCCAAATTTTTCATACAATTCTGCTAGCTCTTTGCTCTTCATTTTAAACATATATCTGGCCAAAGGCTCTCATATGCCACCTTCCTAGTAGTAGATCGTATTGAAATTTTTCTTTATTCACCTAGGCAATATCTCTAAACAAAGCAAAATGCAGACCAAATTTCTGCCAAAGCACCACATGTAACCTGGGTCGAGCAGTCAGTGCAGTGCTTCTCAATTGAAGCCTCCTTAACTTCATCTTAACTGGCAACATTTCCATCAGTACTCTGATTTTCCAGGCTCAGAGTCTCCAGTATAGTTTACAGCATAAAGGGGCTGTCTCTTTGACCAGGCTCTCAAAACATTTCCAACTTGATTCCAAAGGTTCTTAAGTCACATGGCCAGGCAACATCACAGTAATAGCCCCACTCCTAGTACCAATTTTGTCATGGTTTGGGGTTTTTGCAAAGTGCACCATACAACTCAGGATGCATACAATTCAGGACACAATTCAAGATGCACATGTTTTATAAGATTATTTTATAATTAATCATCCAAACATTCATACCAAGAGTGTAGGAAACCTGTCCACACACCATAGACCAAACAATCCAGCTGAAGGCCTGAGTCCTTCTATAGTATCCTGCATGAGTTCAGCTGAAGACCTAGATTTTATAAAATGCCTCTCACAAGTCCAATTGGAACCTAGAGTTTACGACAGTGTCGCATGCAAGCCTACTTTAGAATCTGTGCTGGGAAGGCCCAAAGGTCAGTGGTGGAAGCTAGACTGTATTTGCCAGCAGGATGAAGAGTCTGTGCTAGCACACTGAGGGATCTGAACTGGAGCCAGGAAGCAATGCTCAAGGTAAGAACCAGAGCTCCCCTGAAAAGTACCACAGCTGTCCTCAGCAATAGTGAGGTCCCAAGCTCCTTTGATGAGGAGAAAAGCTGAGTTCCCCATCAAGAAAGCCAATGCAACAAGATTCTCCAGGAGACTGAGCTGTATACCATATTCCTCTCCAGAGCTAGGAAGCATTGCTCACAGTGAGGACTAGAGCTCCCCAGAATGAACCACAGCCATCCTCAGATCAATGAGGTCCTGAGCTCCTCCTGCAATGAGAACAACCAAGTTTACCAGGAAAGCCAGCATGGCAAGGTCCTCCAGCAGAATAGCCTAAGAGAACCAGCAGCTTCCAACAGCTTCTCCAAACAGCTTCCTCAACAGCTTGTCAAGTTCTGCCTCTTATGCTGTTCACAACAATCCTCATGTAGGCCCCCCCACACCTAGCATTATACTAGTTCAGTTCAGTTGGGTGTAACAAGTTGGCCAACAGTTAGTCTGTGTTAAATTGAACACCCCAAAAATGCTAGTCATGCCTTTTAAGATTTAGCATATTTTATTTGAATCCTTTATATATTTTCAAACAATCTAATTTTTTATAGATTCAACTTAAGTATGATAAAGAGGCCCTCTTTCTAGCCCACATATCTACAGCTGACTAAACCCAAACAATCTTGGTTTAGAGCTCCATTTACTTGCTCTTCCTGACCATAAAGAAAGTGTGCATGCCACTATGTATATGTGTAATGTGTGCATAGTGTATATATGTATATATATATGTGTGTCTGTGTCTATGTCTATCTATCTGTCTGTCTGTCTGCCTGTCTGAGGGGAAAAAAGAAAGATATGATACAGGTAATATTTAACCATAAAAATGCTAGTAGCCAGGATTGGATTTGTCTATAGTTCTAAAGGATTCATTGAAAAATGGAAGAGGCAGGCAGCAAGCCAGACCCAGTACTGTCCAGTAGGACTTCCTGCAATGCTAGAAATGCTGCAGATAGCATCTGTGTGCCTATTTCAATATTTGTTGTATGGCTAGTCTGACTAAAGGACTGAAATTTTAATTTCACTTGAATTACCTTAAATGTAAATAAATATAAATAGCCACACATGGCAGTGGCTACTGTTTTGGACAGCATGTTTCCTCATCCTCTCACAGTGACAAAAGAAATAGAATCACCTGAGAACAATTCATGGCATGAGCTCTTAAGCAGCAAAATATTTCCCTTGCAACACTCCTGATCATACCTTAACTTTTCAACCTCACTCCTAGACTTTTAGTCTTAGGAGACAAAAAGAAAGTGTGTAAAGCTGCTGTAAGTGGATGGGAGCATGGAGCCAAGGGATCCTCCTGGGGTGCTCAGCCTGGAGACAGGGTAAGAGAATCAGGTCACAGCCACCAGCCACTCCCACGAACATGTGCGTGGGAAGCTGGTGGGGGAAGACAGAGGATTTCATTTTTTAAATCACCTTTTCTGCTTGTTGTACCAAACAGTAGGCCCTTTACAGCATTTTGTGGATTAGATTTACCTACCAGTTAGGTAACACACTTAGCTGAGCTTTCATTTCCCTTCTGCTGACTACAAAGGCGTTCTGTCTTCACAGGCCCTGTCCTCTGCTGTGCATGAGAGAATCTGGGTGCTTACACATCGCTAGTTCTGGCCTCAGCTCCCAAAGCATGGGCATACAGACCACCCCCACGGATGTGAAGGACATGTTTCCCTGGCCACAACTCATTGCCTGGGTCTTGTTCTTCCCAAACCTGGCTGCTACCTCTCCCTCCCTTTCCAGATACTGTGTTTCCCTGGGCAACATACGCAAATACCAAAACTTCACTTTTACATGCCAAGGGTTTTCATGGGCCAACATTTATTCTCATAACAATACCCAATACTAACAACATATTCTTTGTTGAGCCATAAAACAAGGGATACTGAATAATTAAACTGGTTTATGAACATATACTGTCAGCATTGATGTGTATTTATAAGTACATATATTAATATATAATAAGAATTTACACTAGATTGATAGGAAATTAAGTTAAGCCAGATGGCTGATGGGACTTAGGGTTCCATTTGAGGAATCAAAAAATAATGCCATCATTGAAAGTAGGCCAGGAAACCTCTGGCCCACTTGTGTTGTCAAAGTGCTGGGTGGAAAGAAGCCATTAGTGACCAGGGAATCTGACCCAAAGCCATCAGCAGGATTGACAAAACCAGTTCCAAGCTAAGCTTTGAAAGGGAAAATGAAAACACAGCTCCCTGCATCCCATCCAACGTGTGACTGTTGCTCAACATTTGTTGGACAAGTAAGTGCAGAGAAAGAGCAGGAATTTCCTCCATACCAAAGGGTGCTTATAAAATTTCAGGTTCACATCCATAGCAGTTTACAGAAATACTAATTTTTATTCCTTTGGTTTTAAACAAAAAATAACAACAAAAGCTGTCTTCATGGCATCTTCTTAGGAATTAATGATGAGAACACCCAAGAGAATCAGTCCATGGTGCAACCCCCTGCTTCAGTGCCGCCTTCCATGTCATCATCAATGCTGTGAGGCTGTTTCTCCAGGCGACCTCGTGGACATAACTCCTAGAAATTTGCAGCCTTGTTGTCTTTTTGAGCCTAGACTTGTTCTATGGGGTCCCAGAAGAATGTGATAGAAGCCAAAGGAATGAACTTTAGCCAAAGAGATACGGATGCAACCACAAAGAAAGCTTTGCAAGAATCAGAGCTGTTTCTAAAACTGAGGTGCTAATTGATACCTACAGTAACCCATAGGAAGTAAACTGTAGAGTTCCATATTCTGGTATTGTGATTATATTGTTTTATATTAAAAAAAAGAAAAGAATTTTTTTTAATTTTATTTTTCCCTGTCTTGCAAAGTATAGTGACCCCTGTTTCCAGTAAATTTGAATAAAGACTATTTTTGCTTGACAAAAAAATAAATAAATAAAAATAAAACTGAGGTGCTGCCTCACACCTGGAAAGCCTCCATCTCTGTTTGAGGAGAAGGCAGAAAAAGGAAGAACATCAGCTGGGGGCAGGCTGGGTGACCTCAAGTCTTTCTAGTCCTAAAATTCTGTGATTTCTTGAGTCAACCCCAACATCCACATTGGCAGCCTTGCCAGAACATAGAAAATCTCCTCCCTAGAGCATGTCCTGCCCCTGCTGAGGGTTTCTCAGAGGCCTTATACATTGGTTCCAGGGGTGAATCAATGAATACCTGTAGCTGATAAAAGTTTCCTATCTCCTTGGTGACCAAGGAAGAAGAAAGGAAACTTCCATCAACTACAGGTACTCATTGTTTGGGATTTCTTCCCAGTAGGGAATACAAAGTATTTTTTAAAACTTTAGAACTTGTTTATTTGTGGAGAAGACGAGATTTCTGAAGGGTGAAAATGACCCAAGTTGCACATGAGACCCAAGCAAGGTCCAAAGGAAGAGACACAATAGAATCAGTCACAAGCACAGAGATGGGGAAATACTGGAAATTCTGAGGGAGGGTAGCTGATTAACACAAATGAGGTACTGAATAGAAGAAAATGAGCCCAGAAGACCACAAGACCTGTCAACATGGTTCCAAATGCAATTGGGTGGGTGTCATTCAAGGGCTTGGAGCAAGCAAGTGGCCTGATGGTATTATTCCCAAGGTGGGCAGGGGTCAGCAGCAGTTCTGGACCACAAGGACACCTGCAGTGGTGATGAAAACTGGCAGTATTGGACATACATTTTCCTGTGAGTAAGGCAGAGGAATCAAGCATAAGCGAGAAGGAAAGAATTAGCTGTAAATGTCATGCTTTTTATTTGGTATTTTAGGGAAGGGTCTACACGGTGTTCTGGGTCTCACTACTAGATCGGACTCATGGTGATCAGCCTGTTTACAGCCTCCCAAGTGCTGGGATTACAGGCGCAGGCCAAGGCACCCAGTCTCAATTGCTGTCTCTGTGTGCCCCAGGGGGGCGCCCACATGGCAGGCCCCAGATTGAACCCCTGCCCCTGCACCTGCTTGCAGGCGCTTTAATCCGCTGAACAATTTGGCCGGCCCTCAGCTCCATGTTTGGAGGCCAAGAAACTTAGCAAAATATGGATTGCATGAGGTGGTGCAGGCCTGAGCAATGGTGAGGGGCAGCTTTGGAGGGGAAACAGCACCAGGTATTATGCCAGTTACAAGTCTAATTTAAATACAGAAGTCTAGAAATCACTGAGGCACCAAAGTTGAGGATAGATACTACAAAGTCAATAGCAATTTTATTTCTTTCCAGTAGATGCTATGTTGTGCTTAGAACAACATATTTCAAAATGGACTCACTAGAAAATCCAAGAAAAGAGAGACACTGGAAGCAGAAAATCAAAATTTTGACTACACTGAAAAAAAAGCAGCATCAGGGACCTGCCCATTATTTCTGTTGTTTAAGTGCCTGCTTAAGCAAAGCAGTCAGGCTCAGAATTCTGTGGTTCAATCCCCAGA